>JAVQJG010066765.1:0-12014 GCA_036024015.1 Craterocephalus amniculus | reverse complement strand
GTGGGGGGGGTCTGTCTCATGTGGGGATCTGTCTCATGTGGGGGGGTCTGTCTCATGGGGGGAGTGTGTTTCATGGGGGGGGGGTCTGTGTCATGTGGGGGGTCTGTCTCATCTGTCTGCTCTCTCTTCCTGCAGGTGTCTCCGGCCGGGCAGAGAACCTCCGTCCCTCGTCTCTCTTGCCTCCAGGTCCCTCTGCTGCCTGGCCTCCGTCTCCGTCCACCTCATCTGCAGCTCGGAGCATTTCTCGTCCTCCACAGCTCCTCTGCTTCATAATTTTCCTCTTCTCCTCAAAGCTCCTTTTTTTCACTCTTCTTCCCTGTGAGATATTTAGCCATAATTCTCTTTCCCTCTGTATTCCGAGCCCCCGGCCTCTCTGGCCCATTCTCGCCCCTTTGGTCCTCAAGTCTCAATCTCCATGTAGACTGCCTCTCCTGTGGTGACCGCCACTGTACAGCCAGAGGCCCCTCACACTGCTGAACTGAGCTGATCCGAGCCGAGCCGAGCTGGTCTCTCCTGCAGTTTGGATGCACAGGGCGCACAGTGCAGCACACAGCGCACAGCTCCGGGCCCCAGCAACCATCGTGCAGTAACTGCCATCTGCTTTGCACACGCCCAGTAGTCTTCTGGACTGGACTGGACCGGGCCGGGCCGTCCTGGACTTGTCCTTCAAGCCCATCGTGAAGCCAGGAAAGCTGGACTGACTTAAAACTGTGCTTTTCGTTTTTCTTTTTTTTTTCCGATGAATCCAAATTCCTATGTAAACCTGCAGCTGTTAATTATGTGTATTTTAAACTTGAGTGAGGAAAAGAAAATTAAGGAAAAACGACAAAAAAAATTCTCGTCTTGAGCCGTCTCAATTTCAGTTTTTGGACATTTGTGTGCTTTTGTCTTTTTCTTTTCGTGCATTGATTATTATCAATGTGTTCCTGTATAAAAAGACAGTGAGCGTTTCTCTCTCACTCAACATTTCAAGGCAAAAAACAAAACAAAAAAACACCCAAAAAAACATCTTACATTCTTTGAAGCAGAGAAATTAGCGGCTTAGATGTCTGTAGTTCTGATGGCATTTCTATACTTTTTAAAGAAAAAAAGACTTTGTTTGAACTTTTTCCTTCATCAGATTTAATGAAAAGGAGAATTTGTCGCTTTGTTCCGTCCATCATCTGATAAGAAAGTTTTTGTCCGACCATTAGCCGGACCCGAGTCAAACGTACAAACTGATATCTGCTCACGTTCTGTGATTTTTGTAGCAACACCCACTGGATCAGAACTTCTCAAAATGATGAGCCGCATCCGGGGAGATTTCAGTTCTGGTTTCACTCTGGTCTCATGTTAACGCTCCAGTATTCTTAAAGAAACAAATGTTTTACTTGAAAAGGTGTCTACTGTATTCTACTGTGTGCATTTTTTGTTATTTTTGTCTTGATGACACCAGGACTAATATTTGGTGGCTGGACTCTGACGTAGTGCTGGTGAAGAGACTCGCCAGGCTCAGCGCAGCCATATGTGTAAACGACTAAATGTATTACTGTACATAGCAGATGATTTAATGAAGAGTTTTATGCAAGTACTGCGGGAAGGAAACTTTAGGCGACATTATTCTGATGTCATTTTATTCTTTTTTCCTAGGTTTCTTGGTGTTTATGATGAAGAACGGTCAGACTGTTTTAGTAACTTGTGACTTTCTGAAGGATGCACACATTTCAGCATCATTTTGGTGTTTCACTTTACCAACGCAAACAAGTCAGAGTTAACAGTGAAGCGTAGCAAGTGACCACTAATGTAACGTATTAACAAAATCCGTAATGTTCCGACACGCTTATAGCCATAAATAGCGCTATTGATGCAATTTTTTTAGAACATAGAAAGTCAAAGTCTAAAATTAATTTCACCTCATTTTTACTGAGGAAAAGTGGGATTCTGTGAGCACACTGTATTTAAGGCTTCTTATCATTTAGATGGTTGTAACGGAGATAATAGCCATATATATTAATGTCAGCTACAGTGTTATTAAAAGAAAATTCTACCAAATAAGGCTATATTTGACATGGCGAGGCACAAAACTGTTAATGGAGATGAAAATGTAAAAATAAGAAAGTCACTATGAGCACTTTTTTATTTTTTAAAAAGCAAAAGTTTGGCAGAAAAGAGAAAATTAAAAGCAAACGTTGTTGCTGTTTCCATATATCCACAGAGCTGCTCTGTTATGTTTTACACCCAAGGCTGGAGATGTTTATTTGGGAAACAGATGAGGCCGCAGCCGCCACCAATGGCACCAGATTTTATCTTAGAAGGGGTGGGATTATACAGAAGATGTGCAATAAGACTTACAGATGATTTTAACCCGTATTTCTTAAGAAGGAACAGAAAGTTGGTTCCCAAAAAAAACACCATCTTTTGTCTACTGAGTCTGACACTGGTGTGTAAATGCATTGTACAGGAGAGGTGACTATTCTACATAACATTTCATGTTTGAGTTTCAAGCTAAATACATCTTTACAACCTGTCCTGCAGGTTGTAAAGATGTATTTTCAGGCTGTTTCCTGGGTTCAGCTCTGGTCCAAACCCCATTATCTTCAAAAACCAGGTTATGGACTTTTCTTACATTTACAGCGGAAAATGCAAACTTTTCTGAAGGAAAGCGTGCAGGAAGTGTTGCAGACTGGATGTCGAATTCTTCCTCCCTTTCTGAATGTAGGCATGATAAATAGTTTGTCTGGATATTGACGTGAAGGGAAGTAAATATGTGAGATGGCGGTACTTCAGTGTTTATGAGCAGTTCTGTCTGTGTTTCAAACCAGCAGGATCTTTACTGGACATCTGCGACTGCTATCATATATTTAAACCATCCTCATTGTATAGATCCATGTGTGATTGAAGAGAAAACCCTCCTTTTTCATTTTTTTTTATTTTTAATTTGGCTCCACGATAAAGAGTGGGGTGGGTGTTGGTTTATCAGCCGGTAATAAAAGATTTGACGCTGAGCTACAAGTTGATGTGCAATGTTTCTGTTTTACACGGGTAGCGGCGAGACGCATTTATTGACGACGGTTTTTAGGATGGACACTGTTTGTTTTTTTCTGCGGTTAGAGCCATGCCATGATGCTGTGACGTTATGGCAGCGCTGATGATGTCACATTGTCGTCACTCGGGTGTTGATGAGGTCACAGTGACGAAAACTATGAATGCTGTTGGATGTAGTTATGCAGAAAATTTTTGGTGAATTTAAACAATAAATTAATTACAATTCTCAAATTGTGTGTTTTTCTTTATTGTATATGCGTTCATTTTTACTTTGTAAGGCACTTTGGGTTGCCTTTGCATAAAAAGCCCTTTATAAATAAAATTTGATTTGATTTGATTTGATTAATTCATATTTTGCCTTCTTTTAGGAGCTTCAAAAGACGAGAAATGGTCCCTTTGCTTGGATCATGCACAGTGCATTACTACCTAATGACCACTGGAGCGCAGCAGATGCACATTTATGATGCTGGGATGAAGCATCTTTGCCCTAATGTTGCCTTGACATTTTGTATACACCCCGCCTTCACTGAAAGTCTTAAATTATGCAGCTTTATTTAAAGTGCTGAATCTTATTTGTATGAATAAACATCTATTCATTCATCAGAGACTGTTTGAATAGCAGAGTTTTCCCTTCTTAATACCAGCATTTATTCAGTAGAGAACATTCATTCCTGTTTCAACACAGTTGAAGTGTATTTTTTCTTTACTGAAGCAGGTTTATTCAGATTTTTGTTTCTTAGGGTATATCTATATATATAGAGATATAGATAGATTGAGAGATAGATAGACAAGACACATCTATGGAAATACGAATAAAGTCTTTTTTCATAATGAAAAGTTATTTGAAGTTGAGAAAACAACATGAAAGGATTTTTATGTTTTATTCAAACATACATTCAGGTCATTTAGATATCATTTTACTGGTAATAGGTAATCCCAGGTTACTCCTGGGATACACATGCAGCAGAAAAAAGAAGCCCAGTGTGTTTTGAAGTGATTTCTTTTGATTAAACATTTTCTGGGGAATGATGTGTGATCTTGATGTTGAAGCCAAACTGTTCTGACAGTGTTTTGGTTGTTTCCTTGACTCTTAAAAAATGCTGTCAAATGTCTAGTTATCACATAAAAATGTGTTTGCAGGAAGGTGTTGTAAACTGCAAATACAGTAAGAGGGCCCAGACTGCTTTTTATGAGGCACTTCTCAGTGACGCCCAGAGGAACTAGGGTCTTAAGGAAGTCTTAAGGACAAATCTAAAGATAGCTCAGGCTGATAAATGTGTGTGTGTCTTTGCCTCCAGGACTCAGTCACACCAGCTTTTTGTAGAGCTTCTGGATGCTTCTGATTACCATTGCTTGGATACTCTTAAAAGATGTTTCAAGTTGATGAGTAATTATTTTAATTATTCCTGAAACAATTTGTTTAACGGGATACTCTGTCATTTTTATCAATTTTGGGGTGCTATAACTTCCCACAGGGCACATGTCACTGTCAAAAATGAAACAGTGTCCACCCATGTTTTGGTGTTTGCAGACCATTTTGTCAAGCTCAGTGCTGTAAACGTTTTATGTAATGAATCTAATATAACAATGCTGGCTCTTCAGGTTTGAAATTATTTTCTTAAATAATATTCAGATTTACAAGGGATTTCTAAGTCAGAAATATTTTTAAAAAATATTACAATCTGTATTTCCACCCATCTTCAAATTAGAGTTCACTTAGTGTTCACTGAAGATGCCGTCTCTTCTACTGTACTCTTCCTTTTTGTCTGGTGATTAACAACTAATTATAATTAAAATTAAAAGCTAATTAATTGTGCTAATCATACTTAAATGCTTCATATTCCAACTTAAAAATCAATCAGATTTCTTATTGTGGTTTTTTCTTTATTAATTGCATCCCATGTGGAAGCTGTAAATTTGCATTTCCTGTTTATCACTAATGTAGCACAAAACTGAACCCAGTTGGATTGGTTGCTGGGTTAGGACTGTGCACTTGTGCTGGAATTGTTAAAGTTATACTGTGTAACTTTTGGCCAATAGAAGGAGCTGAACCTGAAGCTTCCCATAGGCTACACACACTGTCACAAACTAACAAAAAAAAATGTTTCCATCCTGTTGTTGAATCGTGCTGCAGACCCCTTTGACCAGCTGATGGTGAAGCCATTTGCTAATTTACAAGCAGCTGATTAACCCGCCAGCATGCCCCCTCAGTTACACTGGTATTTGCTGGCTGGCACTGACCTTTTTCTGTCTGTGGCGTTGTGTATTAACAACCTACTTCAACACAATTCACGACAAAGTTCTGCCTTAAAATAAGCACCAATGTATTTCAGAACGAATTTACCAGGTAGGTGTTGTTCTCTACCTGTTCAGAGAGAGGCAGTCTCAGCTCAGCTAGCTGTGTGCGCCAGTCTGAGCTTTCAGGCTGTGTACAGAGGTTTGCTTTATGTAAGTTACTGCCCGTGAAGAATTGGGCATGCTCTGTGGTGGACCAAAACTGTCACATACTCCGCAAGAACAGATGGATTTGTTTCCTGGAGGAGGCAGGAACAAGTAGAAACTTTGTTCTGGTACAGTTACTTTATAACCTTGTCTGCAGCGCCTGTGTCTCTACTCGTTTTTCCATTAACCACGTCCACTTCAGATTTCTGACGAATCACACACAATTGCTGTTGGATGGGAAAAAAGTTGGTAGAGCTCCCAAACCAGGCTTCTGAGAAATAACTAACATTATTCTTCTTTCACAGTCTGAGAAAGAGAACAAATTCCTCCCCCATAAATTTTATCCAGCAGAAAGAACCAACAGAGATCTTGTCTCTGTCCATGAATATACAAAATCAGCTGTAATGTGCTGAATTTATACCAGATTTAATTCATTTTTACTTAACGTTTTTACTTAAAGTTTTTGCTGTTTGGAACTGTAAGATACCGTGGGTGGATCAATCTTCAGCACTTATGTAGTATTTCATCTGGTTGTTTGACAGTAATAATAAAAGATAATAAAAAGTCTAATTAAATGTTGGTGGAAAGGAGACTTGGTGAATTCAAACACAAATCACAGGGTGACCATATGTCCAGGGAGAGAGTTCAACAGCCATACTTTCTCTTCTAGTTTTACATCTGGGAGTCCGCTATCTACTGAAGCTAGAAGATGGTGAAATATAAATGTAAATCCACGGATGAACTACAGGAGAAAAATACTGTTTTTGTCTTGGTTGTGATGCATTGGAAGCTCAGTTAATCATATTCAAATCAAGGACCTGGAAGCTCAAGTCTTATCTTAAATACCAGTAAAACAAAATGCATGATTTTTTAAAAGGAAATTTACCAGTATTTACATGTTAAAATCTCTTGTCTGGATAATATTTGTAAGCAGCTACAAATACCTTTAGTCTTTACATCAACACCTTAATCTCCAAAGTTAGATAGATTTTTTTTTTTTAATTTATATCTTAACAAATCATCTTTAACACACTGCAAAATACCTGTTGGTTAAAATGTTTATTCTGCCATTATATGACATTAACTACACATTTGCTTCTCCGATTGTCTTCATGAAACTGGATGTTATCCAACGAACTGTCATCCACTTTGTATTTGGTGCTCCTGTCAATCATGTGATTTGTATTCTTGTCAGCTGGCCATCACATCTCATGGAGGCCGATCCATATCAGTTTATTTATAAAATCTTAATCGACAAAACTCCTGCTTCCCTCTGCTCTCTGCTTACAACAGTATACATAACTGTAACAGGATAACTTTTCAGTTTGCTGCTTCTAATGACTGGAACCTAACCTGGCTCATTCAATGCATTCTCCTCTTCATGCTGCTTGGTGATCGCTTCTCCTTTTTCCTTTATTAACCGTTACTTATTGTTTGCAGCTTTCCCTTTTTAATATAAATATAACAAACTTTGTATGTTGTGTTAAATAAATTGTGGATGTGACTTATCTTATAGGTGGATGATCTTAAATGGGAATAAAGCTCTTTCTTTTACTTTTACAGCCTTGAAAGTGGACACATTTGCATGTAAACATGGTCTAGGTGCCATATTAATACACGTACCATTGATACAACATCCGTGTCTGCTTTGCAACAATTAGGGTGCTCAGGCTGTTTCCTATTTACACATCCAGCAGATCCCAAGCAGTCACGTTGTTGATATTGGGGACCTCATTTTTCTTATTCAGTTCAAATAAGTCTCTTATTCAGTTTCTTATTCAGTTCAAAACCAGTGGAAATGTGTGGCTCTTATGCTGCAAAATCTCTTGTCATTGCAGACCAGCTCATTGTTCACCTCTATGACCTACTCCTTTATGGTGGGATATTTGAGGGTTTCTGTACTGGAATCCAGTTCTTGCTGGACTGTAGATGGCGCTATTCAGATGTAGCTAAAATGAACCAAACAGGAAACTTAAGAAGTCTGTAAGAAATAAAATCAAAACAATCTAAAAGCTAATTGCATGCAACTGCTGTTGCATAATAAAGATGTTGAAATACATTTCAGCTCCAAATCTCTGAAATCTTTTCTTGCCATTTACTGTAGATGCATCAATCTTTTAAACATGTAAGCAACATTTAATCATGTTATTGAAGACGCACTATGGAATCTTAGCTGATTTCTTCAGGTACCAGCCCCGTACTGACAGATAATTTGGCATCTATTCATCTGTCTATTCTAGCTTTACTATGAGATCTCTGGCCTGAGATCTCTAGCCAGTAAGTCTTACCCTGACTCTTGTCTTGAATGTCTCATTCTTCGCTGTTTCTTACAGAAACTGAGCTAAATTTGCAAAATGTATATTTTGTTCTCTTTAGTCTCCTAGGTAACATAAGGTCCATTATGCACCCACTTTTTTCTCTACATTGATTTCCATCAACTGGATTTTTCGATGCACCATTATTCCCACCAGCTAGTTATTAAGATTTCACCACAGGAAGGCAGCACACACACAGAGAGCTGATCAGCATTTTGCTGCCGACAGTTGTCACTGTTCAGCTCGGCTTCATGATGAAATGTAAAACAGGCACAAAAAGAAAATGACTGGATTCATGTAGATGCATGCAGATTGTGCTCAATACGACCCAGCTGAGTTTGAATCGATGAATTTCCCAGAGAGGCTCCTTTTGTGCCAGCAGCACATCTGTGTCTTTCACAGATGAAGACTCGTCGTCCAGCAAGTGTCCTGAACTCCGTCTGTAAGCCGCAGAAAGTTTGACGTACAGTAGATGTTGAAAGGATTTTCAGACGTTTTTCAGTCTTGTAGCAAACATTTCCATGTTGCAAACCAGGATTATTTGGGCTTTCCTGGGTTGACACATGTTTTGTCATCATTACACATGTCACTTGGCATAACTTTCAATGTGTTAAATAACACTTCTTTCTGTCTTAAAGGCAAACAAGGCCACGATTTCCTTCGGACTGTTTGCAGACACACCTCTTAGACTTGGCCTAAGCCTTCCTGTAGCTGGTGTGTTCATTGCATGCTCTGTTAAAATGCTCCTTGTGTGTATTTGCACCAGTGATCCTTCTGCTGCACCGGTGCCACATCATGCCAACTACTTCCACAATCATTTCAACACTGTGGTGCCTCTGCTGAGACTTTCGTTTGATCTGTGCTTAATATGACTGAAAAAGTGATTATAACATGAATACAGCACATTTCATGTCCAAGACTATTAAAAATGATTCATATAATAGAAAAAAGCTACAGTTACCTTTTGTTTTACTCTATCATAAAGCAGAATTGTGGCCACCTCAATGGCAGCAACACAGCCAACAGCAGCCTGTGTCTCATGTATTTCTAAGAGTCCCGTTGTTTCGTAGCAAAACCTTACAACATCCTTATGCCTGGAATTGGAGCATCCTCAGAGGATCGGTCAGTGGGCTGCTGCTTGCCAAGCTGAAGTAACTTTACACCTCAAGCCGTGTGGTGCAATTTTTTCTCTGTTGATTCACAAAGGAATCATTCTAAAGTGCATTAGAAAGCCAGACACACACCTTTGCACACCTGCTGACACTTCCAACTTCAGCCACTCGTCTTTGTAATCAGACATGGGGAAGAAAGTAAAGTAAGAGAATGAGAAAAGCTAAGAGTTCTGCAGAAGCACATTCAGCGTCAATCTGAGCAAAGTATGTGTGCAACAGCTTATGCTGATAGCTAATGCTTCTTATGAGATTATATTTGCATTTATGAATGGAACAGAGATACACCTACCTACAATTTCACTAGGTCCACCTTGTTAATGGGTTTGACCCTGTCTGCCTTTCGAACTGTCTTCATTCTTGGTCTCATAGATCCAACAAGGTGATGGAAACCTTCCTCAGAGGTTCTGCTCCATATTAACATGACAGCATGACACAGCCGCTGCATCCATGATGAGAATCTCCCGTTCCACCGCATCCCAAAGCTGGAATACTGGATGAGATGTGGTGGCTGCGGAGGCCGTTGGAGTCCAGTGAACTCATGGATCTGAGCTGTGTGACATGGAGCATCATCCTGCTGGAAGCAGCATCAGAAGATGCTCCACTGGGCTCAGAAAAGGATAGACATGGTCAGCAGCAGGACTCAGCGAGGCTGTGCTGGTTAAACTACGCCATGTTAAAACTAAGGGGACTAAAATGTGCCAAGAAAATTTTAATCAAGACAGGATGGATCCATGCTTTCATGTTGTTTCCACCAATTCTGGCCCTAAAAACCAGTTGTGGCAGCTGAAATGGGAACTCATCGGAATCTGCTCTTAGCTGACAGGAGTGGTACCCGGTGCTAAGTGATGCTCAGTGTTGGTATTTTGTATATCTTGGTAAGAACCAGTGGTTAGTTGACCTGTCTCCCCATCCTCATCTGATCTCTGACATCAGTCCAGACAACTGCTGCTCACTGGATCTTTTCTCTTTCTGGATCATTCTCTGTAAAGCCTGGGGAAGGCTGGTTGTGAAAAACCCAGTAGATCAGCAGTTTCTGAAATACTCAGACCAACAACCATGCCATGCTGAAAGTCACTTCAATCTCATTTCTGTTTCATTCTGATGCTCAGTTTGAATATTAGAGAGTCATGTTGACCATGTTGAGATATACCGAGTTGCAGCTGTGTGATTGGCTAATTAGCTATTCGTGTTAACAAGCAATTAAACCCGAGTACAAAACATGTGTCCAGCAAGTGTAAACTGCTAATTGTCTTCCAGTGACAAGTGACATTTCATTGTGTTGCGTGTTGATGAATGCTTCTGGCCAGAGAACCAAAACGATCAGAATTTAGACACTAAAGCAGAATTCTGTTTTTGTTAGAATCCTCCACAACTTGTGTTGTGAATGACACGAGTTTCAGCCTGAAAATACCTTTTAGAAAGTGCACAAACAGCGGCCCACCTGGCTTTGTGCTTGTTCTGGTGCCTTGTGTTTGTGGTATTCTTCATCCTGTCTTGGATTTGGTCAGCTTGTCTCTCCGGTGCTTATCTGCTCCGCTCTCATGTGGAAGGTCGATGTTATAGTCAGCTAAAACCGGCTTGATTTTGCCCAGAACAGCATCTTTTCACCAATAGTTAAACCAGCAGCTGTGTGTGTGTGTTTGTGTGTGTGTGTGTGTGTGTCTGTGTGCTCTGTTGGATGATGCTGTCTCAGCTCTCTATTTACCTTTGTCCCATGCGGTAGGGCTGATGTAATGGCTGTTACTTAACAATCCTCCACCACTATCTGTGTGCATGCACATGTGTGTATTCGTCCGTTCTGTTCTGTTAGCCTGTAATTAATGGCTAATCTCTTTAAGTCAAACAATTGGGAATTAAGAGCGTGCCACTCAGCCGGAGATCAGAACCCGATTTCATGGCTTACACCACTCGGCTGAATAAGATCCTGTTCAATTCAGTGACTAAATGAGCACACCAATAGCTCCTGCAGTAACCCTCCCTTTGCTTGTTGAATGTTGTCCAAGTCAAGCCTCTGTCAAGCTGAGCTTTTATTTTCCTGTGCAGGGCTTTCTAGTACTTACAGCTGTGTGGTGGAATCCTTCTTCATCCTGCTGCCATTGTCTAATAAGATGTGGTGGGGGTTGGGGGGGTGGACAGAGACGGAGACAGAAGGAGAGAAGGGACTGTTTAGCCAGTGTTAATTAAGTTTGGACAGGATCTCCGGGGAACCATTATGAAAGCCTTATCTGGTAATAAGAAAAAGAAGACACTGTAATTATAGTTCTGTGTGCAGGAGATGAGGGGGGGAAGAGGATGGTGAGGGGGAATGAAAGTGCAGCCAGCAGTGAAATATTTCTCATGTGCATTTACTGCTTTTGTTTTTTCTCTTGTTTCTTTTTGTTTAGTCATTCTGTGAGCAGAGAAATAGACTGTGGCTTAGAGGCAGTACACAGTTACAGCACCAAACCATCAGTCTCTCTCCAGTAATTAATGCAATTTTACTATTCATGTGCAGCTTTCTTTCTAATCTTTGGGATCATTCTTTAGAGGAACATGATGGCTAATTGCAGGGAAAATGCTGATTTTCATGTTTATTTCTGATATTCTACATTTACATGGGTGTTTACCCTGTTGCAAAACCATTTTACAGGCTTTTACAAACGAACCATAGTCACAAATTTGTGTTTTGAAGGATTAATCTTCTACTATAACTTAGTATGATCATCCGACCCTGAAACTACTCCTCAGCTAATTTGGCTGTTACTGTTTTGGGTTAGTGAGAATTGCTTGTTAAGAAACATGAAAAATTAGGGCTGTAACGATACACCAAGTCACGATTCGATTCGTATTACGATTTTTTACCCACGATTCGATACACAAAACGATTTTTTTATTATTAATATTTTTTCACCTGTCTTGTCCAGCATCATTGCAAGCAGAATGATTGTCTGGCAGCTGTTTGGTACCGGACAAACTTACTCTATCAAGTAGTATCTGACAGGACGGGACAGAGAGAGAGAGCCAGTAGGTCATTACACAACCATTAATAGGAATAAAAATACTACTACTACTACTACTACTA
>JAVQJG010066764.1:0-45326 GCA_036024015.1 Craterocephalus amniculus | reverse complement strand
GTTTGTGTGTGTGCGTGTGTGTGTGTGTGTGCGTGTGCGTGTGTGTTTTTTTTGTGTGTGTGTGGTTGTGTGTGTGTGTGTCCGTGTGTGTGTGTGTGTTTGTGGGCATGTGTGCGTGTGTGTTTTTTGTGTGTGTGTGTGTTTGTGTGTGTGTGTGTCCGTGTGTGTGTGTGTGTTTGTGGGCATGTGTGCGTGTGTGTGTGTGTTTGTGGGCATGTGTGCGTGTGTGTGTGTGTGTGTGGAGCTGCTACTGTTTTCCTGCTCTGGCTCTTCCACATGTGAAAACACGCGCACGTCAAGCAGCTCCAGACCGAACCGCAGCTCCGCTCCATGTCCAAGCAGCCGGAGACGGAAAGTATGCGAGCTTCTGTCTGCCTGCGCACGTTTCCTCTCCGTGTGGGCGAAAATGAAAAACGAGCTTCTCCTGACAGGGGTCAAAGGTCAGACCATCGGTTAGCTTTTGTTAACTAACCAGGGTCGAGTGTTTTACCCTGAGCGCTCATCAAACTGGAAGAGTGGAGCTTTGGCTGGGAGGAAGACGAATCGTCTCCTGGCTGCTTTGGAAAACTTGTGGCGATGGAAGGAAAGAAGCGGCTGTAGGTGCCTTTCAGTGATGCAGCGATGATGACGAAGCATTTATCTGCTGCTCAGCGTTAAACACGCTGCACTAAATGCAGCACACCTGAGCAGGTGTTCAGCAGGGAAACTCCAGGAGTTACTCCGGATCTACGGTCCGACACCAAACGTTGGATTAAAGCCGATGTTAAGTGATTTGCATCGTTTGGCTCCTCTTTACATTTTAGGACAAGCATTTTTCTTCGTCAATACTTCCATTTTTACAAGTTTTTTTTTTACTTTTACAAGTTTCTTTTTCGTTGCCGATTCTATTTAAATTGCAATTTTCTATTTATTTTTTTGTTCTGTTTTTTTTATGTAAACCTGAAGGATCAAATGTTATCCAAATTATTTAATTAAGAATAATTAAATGGAAATTAAAAAGCATGTAACCAAAGCTACTGTTTCCGTTTTCCCAGTCTAAGTAGACCCTGAAGGCAGCATTCACAGTGGGAATAGCACTGGACCCAAACTGGGCCCTTGAGGGACCCCATGAGTGAGATTCCCCAGATTCAGCCCTCTGCTGCTGCTGTTTGCTCGCTGCCTGCTGCTCGGGGTGGATCTGGATCAGGGTTAGAACGGAGGACTTGTCAGAACTGCATCTGGTTCTCAGCCGACTCAGACTCTGATAAGCTCTGGGATGGCTGCTGATTAAATGCGTCTGAGCAGGTTTTCTGTCTCCTGCCGCCTATCTGAACCCCGTCTTCTTTCTTCTCTCTGGCGTGCCGCGATGGTTCCTGCTGCAGATTTTGTTTCTGGCAGGAAGCGTTTGAGCGGGGGACGGAGGTGGAAAGTTGGACTTTGTTTCTGGCTGTGCGGCTTTAGTTTGGGTGTCATGTAGATGCAGGAAATTTCTGCTCTTTGGACCACAATCCTGTAATCGGAGCTTAAAATGGTCTGGAAGTTTTTTCTGTGAGGGGGGGGGTTGATGTCAACGGGGTGGGGGGGTGGTGTTGAATAGCAACACAGTATTATATAATTTTATTTTCAAGTTGAAACTTTGATAGATGATATTTTCATCGTACTTTGTAGAAATAACACGTGGATCAACGGTAGGATCAACATTTTCCATATTTTCACTTTTTCCTCACCTCCAGATGTTCCTCCTATTTCCTCCCAATTGTATTTGATCAGCGATGAATTCCGCCCAGGATTTAAGGATTTAAGTGATGGCGCTCTGGGAGGTTGGTGATATGGGGCAGTTTAGATTAAAAGGACAACATATCTGCTGAGTATGTTCTGTTAGAGCGAGCGTTAACCTTCCAGCATGGTGGGCCGGGGCTTCCTCCGGTTTAACCCAGCAGCTCAGTGACCGAGACCTGAGTTGATGAGACGATGCTGGCTCTGTCAGGGCTCCGTGATTCTTCCTGACGTTTCTGCAGTGCGACCGACTCCACTGCAGCAGAGCCACAAACCTCCACTCAGAGCCGAGAATTAATTTCCCTGTCATGAAGCTAAAAACGGAGCTAATGACGAGCTAAAAACTGGTTTTGCTTCTAATGTGGGATCTTCACGCTTCCTGATGAATTTAAATCACCGTTAATAAGGGATGCAAACAAATAATTAATAATCAAATAAGCGTTGATTGAAATTACTTGATTAAAATAATCGCAATTAATCGTTTTGAGCCTGTAATTCCTCGCCAGCCCACATGAGGGCGCTTAACCCAGAAGTCCTTAAAGGAACTATACCTGATATTATTTTAATCTTTCTAAAGAAAAATGGTTTTCTACATGGTATGGTATGTGGTAAAAGGGGTAATTTAATTACAATTAACGACTCATTGATTGCGCATATGTACGAGTTCAGGGCATATTAGTTAGCGAAAGCGGCTAGTTTTTTAGCATTGGCGTGACGCGCTTTCTCTGCCTGGTTAATTTTTGGAATGTCCAGACTCCGATCAGCAAGTAATAGCGTTCCTCTAGTGATCCGGAGTCAAATTATGAAAGTTAAACCCCTTAGCGAGGAAAAAGCGTCACACAAAAGCCAAAAAAAAAAAAGCCACTATCGCTAACTAAGCTAGCCGGACGTGAAATCGGGTATAGTCCCTTTAACTCAGCTTTAAAATCAGTGCCTCCCTTCTAATGGCCGAAACAGTCAGTCAATCCGGGTTGAGTCGACACTGGCTCAAGGAAACCAGGTATAGGACGGTGGGGGTAGGGTAAGAGGGATAGGTGAGATGCCCTTGCTCAGGAGAAACCACATAAACACACTCCAAACCTTTGGCACTCAGCAGTCTTGGAAGCAGATTACATAGCACAAGTGTGACGTCTCCTGCAAATCATGTCACCCACAACCAAGATAAATGATTCGACATCTAAACCAATGAGGCTGGAAGTTCATCTCCCAAAGAGAAAGAATGCCCAAGGGAGAACTGTGATTCCCATGTCTACAAGCACAAAGCACTCTCTCGTTACAGTATGCACTACTATAAAACAGGGAATTACAGTTCCTACACTTCATCATCTGAAATATTTTGTGGCCCCTATTTGAGCCGGCATAAAAAAAATACAGATTATGAGCAAACATATCTGTGTTTGCTTCATACCCATATGAAATTATCAGAGCAGGGAGTTAAGGGCGGATTCCAGTGAGGTTAATCCTCACTGATTAAAACAAATCAGCCAGTGAAATCCCTTAAAATGAGCTGTCAAAATGCAGGATTTGATTTATGAGAAGAATAACTTAAATATTAATCAGTATGTGTGAAGGAGTGAGCATCTATAATCCTACATCAAAAAGTTATCTTAGATCTATTTTGTAGACAGATATAGTAGTTAAACATATGGATGTTAATTTGAGGGTCACAAGTTATTTGAATGGACAAAAACAGGATATTTTAGCTTTCTTCTTATTTACATTTCTCTTAAAAAACTCACACAGAACTCATTACTGTGGGAGAATGATTATGAGACTTGTTGATGTAGTATTGTTATACTCACTGGACAATTTACAGCTGCAGTTAACATTTATAAAGAGACACAGCAACCCGGATCATGCATTTATTTTTAGACTGAGCAAAAATAAATGCATTGAGCAAAAATAAATAAACTGAGCAAAAAAGCTCAGTTTAATACAGCTGCCTCCTCCATTATAACTGAAAATAATATTGAATTAATACCTTATTAACACATCCGCACCAAGAAATTAAGTAAGAAATTTACCAAGTTTATAATATGTTTACCTGTATACAGTGTTTAAGTTTGGTAGTCAGGAACACCATTTAAAATAAAAAGCTAGACCAAATATTTATATTGTATTGTATTGTATTGTAATAAATAAGAAATTCCTTAGATTTGTCTATATTACACAAGCAATCTTATTTATCTGTTATATAAATTTAAAAATATATATATATATATATATATTTCTAATTATTTTCAGTATATTTCATAGTTTAGCTTCAAGTATAAAAAATTTCTTCATCTATTTAAACAGGACCGGACCATGCTCAAGGGAAACTCTATTATATTTCCATCTAAAATCAAACCTAAAGTAAGCTTCATAGTTTACCCAATCAACAGGAAAATGATAGGCGCCATGCCGTGTTGGCTACAGTTTATTGATTCATTTATTTATTTCATTTCTGTCTGACGAAAGAAGGGAGTGTTGCCACCAACAACAGTTAACACAAAGACATCAGACATGCCTGTTTAATATGCAGTTACCATGGGAACTCCAGGCTAACATCGTCTGTCAAGCATGTCAAAACATGATTTTAAAAAAAAAGAAGAAAAAGAAGAAGAAGAAGAAGAAACAAAAAGGGAGAGAAGGAGAAAGAGAGAACAGCCTACAGGGATTGTTTTACTGGTTGACACATACACATGTGTGAGGGAGGGAGGAAGAGGTGAACCATCACATGGCTCTGTGCTGCAGAATGTGACAGTTCATGTAGAGATATGCACACTGATGTGACACAGTGGAGACAGTGGTGGCGGTGTTGGCAGGAGAAGGGTGACCAAAAGCTAGAAAAACTACCCCACTTTGTGGAAACCTTTCACAGTATATGTTCTCATTCAGCACAACAGAAATGAGATGTAGATTAATAGTAGAATAAATGTTTTACTTTTTGAGAGGACAATATCACTAATAAAAGGATCAAACATCTAGTTAGACCACAGATCTAAGATCAAATATGAAAAAATATTGTTAAAATGGTGAGGTTGTTCATACAGGTTGCAGAAGCAGGATTTTGTGTATTTTTGATTGTTATGATGATGATAATAATAATAATTATAATTATTTATATTATTTATTTAATTTTTATTTTTTTTCCTTACTTACACTGTAAATAGCTCGAGTGCACTCTCAAATCAGCACAGTGCTTGATAACATTGGTTGGTTTTACTTTTTGTTTCTGGATGACGTTACAGATGGCTAAGACTATGGACGAATCTTTAAAAGCTCTGCATTGCCAAATGTTTTGGTAGAACCCTAGGGTCACCTAAAGGTTGCAGAAATGTTAGTGGGGGAAAAAAAGAAACAATACAAAGGGAGGACCTCAACATGCAAATAGCTGAAAACATCCAAAGACAAAAAGGTTACGTTATAATTAAAGTAGAATGTCTACACATCCACCACATATTGATAGCTTCACAACAAATCTGATGTTATGATACACAGAAAAAAAGAACAAATTAACTCATCAATTTCATTCTCATTTCAGCTCATATCTTCGCGAGGCCTAATCAGGTAACAACACGTTTCTCATCTCAAGCCAACTCATTACTCTTACAGCTACTCATTTTTACTAAGTATCTGCAATCCCACTGATATCCTTCAGAAAAGCCATTACTGAAGAAGTCTCCTCCGGTGATAACATGTGGGTTGCCTAATAAATAAAACCGTATCTAACTGCGCAAACCAGTTATAACTTTAATACGTTCATTTGTGCATCATTTGAGGTGATAATGCAGAAATGGCAGTTTGTTGCACGCTGTTATCTTTGATATGCCTTTGAGAGCTCATCTGACTTCAAAGCTGATTGGGTTTATCCAGCAGAGGGTTCCAGGTTAGCTATGAACACACTCCGGCTCTGCTTCAATGAGCTTTTACAAATCGATCATACAGTAGGATGGCTTAACAGAGGCCTCAAGGGAGAATTGCATCAAGGTGTGTTAAGTTAAACAAGCATCCATGCTGAATTTACATGGACAAAAAAAACACATGCAAAGGCACAGACAGCTGGCTGATGGCATATGGGCTAGCACTTTGGTTTTGTGCACCGACTGGTGACTGATTAGAAGTTGCACATTACTCTAAAAGCATGACATCATTACTTGTACGCTCCATCAGTACATCTACCACATACTGTAGTCTCACTAATCTGTGTTCAAAGAAGAAATAGTTGACCGACTCAAACTATCTTGACAAAGTTTTTTTTTTTTAAAGTGTTCTTTTGATTTGTTGATAACATTCATGCACACATTTTCTTTACCCCTGAAGTCTGGACCAGTACAGGGCTGTAAAAGAGAGCACCACCCTGTTTTTGGTTAAACCTCAAGAAGGCTGAAAGTGGAGCAGGTGAAAGGAAAATGAGATTGGAGAATGCATGATGGGGCAGATATATGGATGGACAGATGGATGGATTTCAGATCTAATTTGCCCCCTCCCTGACTGCCTCCACAAACGGAGAGTCTGGGAGATATTGTAGCCTGCGGTGTGGTTGCAAAGGAGCCAGATACTCAAGGGCTCACAGTCTGTTTGGGTGGGAAGGGGATGAACAGATGGATGCATTACGGATGCTGAAAACTTAGTTTGATTTGTTTGGGAGATGTTAAAACTCACTGAATTAAGCAATATGTTCAAATTAATGGAAAATACTTAATCCTCTTTTCCCCCAAAGCCTTACAATAATAAGGTGAGTACAAATGTTTGGAGGGGCTTGGCAACTTTCGCATCTCTCGTACTTTTTATTTAGGTACAATAGGCCTATGTAATGTAAAGTTCTATTTTAACTACTGTACGTGACAGTCAGAGAACCCACTCTGCAAAGGGGAAAGAAAGAAGAATTAAACATTTACTGCTTCAGTACATACTGTATGAGTTCTAATTATTTAGTAACTCATTATAACCTTGTTTTTTTTTTTTTTAATTAAAAAGTAAGGTTTTGTGAGGATTGTTTTTATCATCAACTGAATTTGATATTCCGAGAGAGGCGATCTGATAAGTTGGATCAGCCAGTTTGCCCTCGTGTTGTGAACGAGTTTCTTTCAAAACAGACTCCACTAGAGTGAGGATATTTCAAATAAATGGGTACGTTCTTACAAAGAAATTCACTCTTTCATTAGACCTTGCGATAACCGAGGCGCCCACGTCTGCCCCCTCTGCCACACCCGCGCCAATACACTCCTTCAATTAGCTCATTATATTGAGCATCAGCTGTTTGTTAGCCTATGGCTATATTCCTACCACACTACATGTCCAAGAATAGGTCTGAACGATTTCTACGTGGGCACGTTATGCTCGCCATCAAGCGTTATGAGATCCACCAAGATTTTGAAGCTGCATCTGCTTCCCACTGGGCCTTGATATGCATGAAATAAAGGATGCCCTCATTCTGTGCAGCTTATTAAATCAACCTGCCGACCATATTGGTCTTATTAAAGCTGTGTGGCAACACCCTCTGTGTCGTCCATGGCAGCCCAGGCACAATAGCCGCGTCTTCACAGAGCGTGTAAAAACGCTTGTCACTATAGCGACGCTTCTCTTCCTTTTACCAATGTCACTTCGCAGTAACCGGTAAACGCAGCATGCACCTGTTCCGCCGTATCAGACAAACAAATAAACTGCATACCTGCCCTGTCAGGTCCGGGTGTCAAGCCTCTGTCCTGGTTGTGACCATAGAGGATGCAGGAAACACGAGGACGGACGCCGGCACCGCCCCGGAGCGCCTTTTTCTCTGCCGCGGTTAATGCAGCGCTGCAGGCGGGGACGAGAGACCAGCGCAAGCCGGCAGGGATGGCTAACAGGCGGGAGGGCTCGGAGGACGGTGGAGGGGCGTTTTCACGATGTAAGGAAGGGAACTCCTAGCGTCGTACGTAATGTGCAAGGACCTCTGTGCACATGACACGCAGCTTTCTCTTCTCACTTGCTTTGCAAAAATTCTGGTCTTCTTTCACCCTGTTAAGCTCAGTTTTGGGGGCTTTAGACTCAGTAAAATGTATTTGTAACCATTTCAAAACCACTTACAAATGTTCTTATCCAGAATCCAGTATATTTGATACATTACGTTTACATGAAGGATTTAAAACCTATTCATATTAGCCTACTAGCCTATTGACTTTCTTTTTTTTAGAGATGTTTTTTTCACATGCTGTAACTCTTCTTGTTCTTATCACTCAGCCAGTGAAAAGGTTTGAAAAATACTTATGGAAAAATTGCCACTGACCTAAAAGACAAGGCAAGTTTATTTATATAGCACAATTCAGGGTACTTTGCATTGCAGAACTATTAAAATGTATATTAAAAACAAAACAAACTTTTAAAAACAGAAAAAAGCAAAGGCCAACCGATTTAAAACATGATCAAGTCTAACATTCAGGTGTAAAAGGAACATTACAGATTTGGACTTTTAAAAAGATAATATGTAAATGTACCAGAGGACAGGTGGGTCTTTAACCTGGATTTAAATTATTCTGATCTGAGTCTTTCTTTGAGTTTGTCCCAGACATGTGGAGCAGAAGCTGAATACAGCTTCTCCATGTCTGGTTCTGACTCTGGGAACCAATAAGAGACAAGATCCAGATGACCTGAGGGGTCTCCTATGTTCATACTGGGTCAAGGGGTCACTGATGTATTTTGATCTTAATAATATAATAAAAGAAAAATATTAAAACATGTATTTTTCGTGAAACTAAAAAAAAAAAAAGAATCTTCATCAACCATGTGTCATGTGTTTGCAACAGAAACCCAGGCTTGATCCTTTTTCAGTTTATGTTACAGCATGGGCTCATCAGTAAAAGCACCATGCATGGAAACATGTGGTCAAGTTCTCTCCAAGTTGGAAGAAGTTAAGACTAAATGGAAAAATAGAGGGATATCAGCACTGAGGCAGACCTTACATATCCTTCAATCTTCCCCCGAGGCTGTGAAGCCAAAGCCAGCCCTTCTCAAAAAAGGACAGACTTCTATGAGGTTCCAGCTTTGAGTGAGGAGCAAGATTGCAATGTGTCTCTGCCAGAGCTTTTCATATGTCAAATCAACCTGGTTTGCCATACGACTGCACAATATCCACTTCAATAGCTGCATGTCTATGCTCTTTGCATAACCATGAACACCTTTACTGATCGCTGTATATGTGATGCATGTTTATTTAGATGTATTGTGTGGGTTTCTTTGTATGCTGTCAAACGGAATCTCACATACCCAGTATATTTTTTCATGTCTATGCACATGATTCCCCATTTTTAACTCATAGCACCCCATAAAAGTTGTCACACTATTCCACAGAAGACTGTGTTGAATAGCTGAAGGTTAAGTGGGTGATGATGCATTGCACTGGTGACTCATAGGAACCTTCTGTGCCGAACGCCCTCTTTGGCATTCATGCACAGGGGTTCTGTAGAAATGCAAATATTCATACAGGAAAATCAATTCCTTTCACGCTTCAATGGGTCTCCTTCAGTCAGATGGGCAAAAAGAAGTGCATATGGTGATATATGGAGCATAAACCAATGCTTAAGGATAGATCTGAATATTTTATTCCTCGGGTAAATTATTGAGTGCGGCCTTTAATGATGGCAAACCCATTTTCAAATTATCTAAAATATCAATGAATTATTTATTTGTGAACATATGGGGCTAGGACTCATTCCAAGTTGTGATGATATTTCTCCACATGGTGGCAGTCAGACACCGTCTTCACACTCGCCACAAGCGAGACGATAGTGTGGATTATGCAAACTGTATGCTTCACGTTTAACAGCAAGCACATGTCAGGCTGTTAAAAGAATTTCATTCCCTTTGCACCTGCTTTTGACTATGTGATCATTCATATCTTCTGGCAGTATCGACACAAACCATCACCAGCATTCCATACATGAAAACGTTTGACAACCAGCTCTGCCTTTCCTTGTGAAGTATTAGCATTTTTGCTGTTATTAGAGACAGAGCAGCACCTGAACGCGTTCTTATTGGAGCTGTCTTATTGGGTGATAAGAAATAAGAGGGTAAAGACAAAAACATGTCATCGGCACGTCCTATTGCACATGATTTATCACAATCATTTTTAAAGAGATTTCGACACCCATTTCTTTCTATGCAATGGAAGAGCAATGAATTCTTTTGGATATGCACCCATTTAAGCTTATTATGTTGATTTATTTCAAGACAACAGTACAGGGTTATTATCATGATTTTCTCATAATAGTCTTTATATGTTATACTTGTGTTTTTGCATTGTATTTTTATATTTCAGCTTTTATTCATTTTTTATCACAGCACAATAAAGGATAGAGAGAAACAGTATTTCCATTCAATTGTTTGAATCTTTTTTTCAAAAATGTATGTGTATTTGTCCGTGTGGCCCGGTGATAGGAAAAAAAGAACGTAAGTTTTGTTTATATCCAATGCTGAGTTTTAAATTTTAAGCTGTTCCCATTTATTGTTTCACAGTGGGGAAAAAATCAATAATCGATTAAACACTCTCTAAAGGGCTCTAAATAATGGCAATCAGGATCTGTCCCTGTTGTTTACACCGTACTCCCAAATCTGATCAAAAGTCAAGTCTGCTGTAAGTGACATGTTAACCATGTGATGGAATGATAACAGAACTATGGACCAATTCACACTAAATATAAAAATGATGCAACAAGCTTTGCAGCCTTAGTCTAGAACAAAGCCTATGATCTTTTCCTTCTCCTGACTGTCATGTTTAAGAACTAAACTGAACATTTCTAAGATAAAATGCACATGTGTGGTTGATCCTCTTATATTTCTTTTCTTTTCTGGCACTTTGATATCAAGTACAGCATTACAGCCGTGAGTCAAAGCACCACAACCACATGTGTCTTTGTTTGATGACAGCTTCTGAATGCAACTAACTCAAACAGACTCAATCCCTTTTTTTCCTTTCCAGTGATGAAGCAGCAAGTTCTGCTCAGTCAGAAATTAAATGTGAGATAAACAGTAGCAGGTGAGAGTCTGAGGAGGTTCATGGAGTGCTGTTAATGTGGAGGTTAGTCTAAGGTAGACAAGAGCAAGTTGTGTTTGTGCTGCATGTAAAATGAGAGTGAAGTGCCACTTTGTCAGTGACTGGACCTTTCACCTGGGCAAACAGAGATGAGCGCACATGGTACGCACTGGCTTCATTGCTCATCTTTTCCTTCCTGATTGGATGGTTATTATGAGACCCTGATGTGTCTTCTTTTCAAGACCACCAGCCAGCTAAGTTCAAAGGACTGCTGCCATCTCTTCTTCTCTGAGGAATCACTCAATTTAGACTAAGGCAGAAACACAGAAATGCTTATGGTGCTTTTCATGGCTGTACATGCAAATTAAGCTCACATCTGGATCACAGTGATACTGGAAGTCACGCTCTGTATACATTTGAAGTCCTTTTTGGGATCACATCGCAGAGGTGCCCCCATGGAACAAGCGCAAGTGAATATAAACGTGAATACTTCTGATTGATCATTTATGGTTCACAATGACTTATTTCAAGGTTTAATGTAATTGATTTTAGTTTAGATTTCAACTTAATTTTTAGTTTAAACTGGTGCAAACAGTACCAGTTTAAACAGCTTTCCTTGTAACATATTACTACATTGACCAAGAATCCTGTGGTTTTTCAAAGACATGGCAATCAATACAAAGCAACAACAACAAAGTCAAAAGGAAGATGTTTACCATATTATTCAGCTGAATCCCTTCAACAATAAGGGTGTTATAATGTACCCCTTTAAGGTTCACAGGGCTTAAAACATCTGTTGCTCTAACATAAAATCTTGGACCTGAATAGGTTAAGTGGACTGAACCTTCTAAATAAATCTTAAGACAGAAAATCTCCCGTAAATTATTGTGAAATAAAGTGTTAAAGGTTCAGAGTTTCAATGATTAATGGATAAAATACGTATTATTATACATCATTTCATTTTTGGACCATTAGAGCTTGAAGATTAAGTGAAAAAACATACACCCGGTTTAAATTAAGTTGATGACAAAATTCTGTGATTAATCTACTGCTTTGAGCGGCAAGAAGAAGCCAGCAAAGGCAGCTGATAGTTTTCAGACTGGATTGACCATGTGCATGTTTGCATGTTTCTCCTTTTCAAACCCAATGTGACATGAGCGTCACATCAGCCAGAACTTATAACTTCTCCCTTTACAGCTTTTTAAAGCATATTTTGGTGAGAGGTAAGCATTTTGGTGCAACGTGATAAGTATGAGGATGCCCTTCTTAAACAATACCTGGTTTTAACAATACTTATAGAAAAGATGTATGTAGTCCATTTCTGTGCCTGTCTTTTTTATTTTATTTTAGTAAACATGGAAAAAGTTTATTTTGTGTAATCATGACATATTCACTGACTAAACTTAAATGTCAGTATTTTAGTTATTATATTATAATAGAAATTCAATAAGCCGATTGCATTTTCTTAATTTTTTGTAGATTTTTTGTTTTGTCAAACTGATATTATTTTTAGTGACATAATTGTACGTAATATGATTGCATGTATAATGCAAAGGATATCTAAAGATTTTTCTTTTAAACAAAAAAATTACAGGGGTCCTGACAGCTGTTATAGCCTACATGATGTGTGTAATGTAAAGAGGGAAAAAAAAGGTAAGTGAAAATTCTGGCTTGGTCTTTCTGTTTGAAGGGATAGTATAAAATTTACAACAGATAGAAAATTGTTTGAGACAGAAAAGTAAGGCTGAGGGAATGACAGGCAGCCAGGTTTCTTGCCTGGATCTAATTAGCTGTTCAACTGTGAGCTTCAAAGTCAGAGCACCTTTCGCAGTATTGTGTCAGCATTGCTTCATGCTGTACAGGGAGACTGCAGAAAAAATAAAAAGAGATAACTAATGTGATCTACAGCATGTTGGTTCTTGCTTCCAGATAGAAAACTGTCTGCTTTTGCTATGCTCTGCTCCATTTCCTATGACCACAAAAAGAGATGAGTGGATATAAAGGAATAAACAAAAAAGCATTATACCGTAGCAGTACTGCAGTTCAGAAAGGAAGACAGTCTCACATCAAAAGTACAACAGCTGGAAAAAACTGAAGAGGCACATTTTTGTTGTGGAACTCATCAACATAAAAAACTGAGACTGAAGTTTGTGATATGTTAAGATTCCCAAAAAAACTCCATGGGAATGGAATTTAGGACTCTTTGTTTTCAACCCTAAACTCCGATACAATGTCTAAACTAAACAGTAATGTAAATTATTTTTTTTTTAGATTTAGCTCCATCATGCATTTCTCTGAATATCGCAATTTTCTGTAAACATGTGAGGTATGCTGATGTTCTATGCTTTTAATTTTCTACAGTTCACCCTAAACATTTATCTCAATTTAAAAATCATTTATAACTTCCAGCTCTTCCCAGTTCCTTTTAAGCTCTGCGTGTGAGCCATTAAGCGGTCGTGATGTACATGAGGGGATGACACATGCCCAAACATTTCTAGCAGGAAGGAGAAACAGTTATACAAACCTTTTCACGTGCATAGTCTCACAAAGGAGAAAGCTTTCTTCACACCCACGTCCATAAAATATTCTTGCACTTACTCATTTAATTTCTCAGACAATAAAACTTGCAGTTCACCCAATTATACTTGTTTGTATTTCATGAAAAACAAACAAAAAAAAAACAACGTGTGATTGCTCATCCAACCAGGTTTCATTCATTAATACAGTCTGAAAAAGTGAATGAGTGAGGTGTGTGTGTGTGTCTGTGGTTGTGGTTGGGTCTGGGGCCCTTCCGAGCTCTGGCCCGCTTGAGTCGCTACCCACAGGGAGGGGTAGGAAGTGTGTCTGGAGGGTTGGCTTGGGGGAACTGGGAGCCGTGAGTTTAGGGGCATCATGGTCTCCTGGGTGCTGGCCATGTTTGGTGGGTGGCTGTCTGACTTGCAGGGCCCTGGGTGTGACTCTTGTCTTGCACTTGAGGTACATAATTGTTGTTTATTGGGGTTGTTTTTCGTTTCTCCTCATTTTCACATGTTTTCTTGCCGCAGGATTGTCTGCTGTGTTTTGAAACAAAAGTCTAACAATGTGTAACGTGTCTTCACATGTGTAGTAGTAGCAGTAGTTGTAGTAGTAGTTGTAGTTTTTTTCTGTTTGTGTTTAAATGTGAAGTTGTTGTAATTTTTTTCAATCTTTGCCTTTGTCTCCTTTTTTTTGCTTCAGGTCCAGTAATAACAATATGTAAATTCAGCAATAACAAAACCTGAAATTAAAGCACAATACTTAACCATCAAGCGGACCCTTGTATCCATAAAGCTCCTAAGGAAAAAAAGATAATACATGAAAAATTAAATGTGAGGTTAATTGGACACTCTAAATTCTCCCTAGGAGTGAGTGAGTGTGTGAGTGGTTGTCTGTCCATCTATATGTGGCCCTGCAACAGACAGGCGACCTGTCAGGGTGTACCCCGCCTTTGGCCTGCAAATAGCTGGGATTGGCTCCAGCCCCCCCGCGACCCACTTGGATTAAGCGGTTCAGAAAATGAATGAATGAATGAATGAATGAATGAATGAATGAATGAATGAATGAATGAATGAATGAATGAATGGATGAATGAATGAATGAATGAATGAAGGAAAAATTTACATTTTTACTTTTAAAAGTTTGGCATTATGAGACCTGAGTTTGAGTGAGTTCTTCTTTCCCTTTTTCCTTTCCGTTTTCTCTCAGTTTTCAAAATGATAGTTTGACGTGAGCTCAGGTATCCAACACACTTAGTTACAGTATTTTTAGGAAAAGATAATGATTTGTTTTAAAGTACAATGTTTAATAATAAATTACATTCATTGGTAACAATGTGCAAATAAATTGCTTGAATAGTTGCGAAGGGACAGCCGATGTTAGTGGCAGAAATTCTTCCAGACATAAACATGTTTTCATACGCAAGTGCACCACTTGCCTCAGGTGCAACGATGACTGCATTACTCCAAAACATGTCATGTATAGTGTCTTCTGGCGTTACTTCTCCCAAACAGTGTTCTTGCACCTTTTAGACAAAGTCATTACACAGAGTGTTTGTCTGTTCGGACAAGAAATGGTGGTTCAAAAATGGCAGGTGCCACTAGAAAAGATTGAAATGGCTCATTATGAGATAATAAAACATACAGTAACAGCTGTTTTAGAAAAGTGATTATCTAAACTCATCAGTCTAATAAAATAGATGGATTATTTCAATTAAGACAATAAGGTCGAAAGAACTCTACTATTTTCTAAGTTTTATTGTAAAGCAAAAGAATGAAGTTGGTCGAAGGTTTCCTGAAATATATTACATGTTAGATTGGCCTCACCACTGCCTTCACGCTGTTTACTGCTTCCCTGCACGTTGCATTTAACAGAAAACCACATAATCGGTGAGTCCCATCGCTGTCACTCACATAAAAACTCCTGGCCCGCAACCATTTCACCACTTTTGGCCACCATTCCAGGGAAAGAAAAGGAAGAAAACAGTTTTTCTCTCCCATAATAGCTGTTAGCATTCTTCCACAAAATTTTGTTGTTTTTTAAGAAACTTTACCACAGTGGAATGAAAATGGAGCTCATCAACAGTGTCATTTCTTTAAAATTGAATTGTGAATGTCCTGCTGAGGTGAAATGGAATATAAT
The DNA here is from genome assembly GCA_036024015.1 of Craterocephalus amniculus. Lineage (NCBI taxonomy): Eukaryota > Metazoa > Chordata > Actinopteri > Atheriniformes > Atherinidae > Craterocephalus > Craterocephalus amniculus. The sequence continues at coordinate 29,923 of JAVQJG010066764.1, read as the reverse complement.
GATTGTTTGTGAGATAAGGCTGTTGAACAGGAACATTAATCAAGTCTAAATATTATTAAATTCTTCCAGGAATTATCATGCAAAACATCTACTTGCATCAGGTGTGGTGTTTCAACATGCACCGATATCCTGCTAAACACTACTCACTTCCCTGTGGGTATATCACCAAATAAAGCTCTGACAGACACGCCTGCATCCATAAATGACATTCTAATCATCACCCAAAGAATCTGGATTTTACAAGTGCGAACAGTTCACCTCAGTGCCCTATAAACATTCTTTTACTTATTTTTATGTTGGTGTCGTTAATGATCTGTCTGTGGCTGTTCTTTCTCCTTTTTTAACCCACTTAGTTTCATTAGTGTTGATGCTTTTGCAGGAAATTAACAGATGAGCTCAGTGACTGTAGAGAAAAGGCAGAAACTGGAATATAAATTGGACATTAATTAATGCCCTAAGGAATTGAACTCAGAAATAGTCTGATTAACACTGTTTCTACTTACTTTTTCTTCCGATTTATTCTTGTTTTAATTTTGATAAGAGCTTTTCCTCAAAGATACTTTTTAATTTTACTTATGGTAAGAAATTTTTGCCCAAAACATTTTAAAATCATTAGAGATGTGATATCTTAAAAGGTCTATCTTTAACATTGAATGTTCCTCATAAACCAATCATTAAAAATGCTTTTGCAAGTCTTTCAAAAGTTATATATCCATATTTTTGCAGTTAAACACAGATTAAGTTTTTCATCAGTGGTATGGACCTCTTCGAGTCAGATTTGACTCTTACAGTGACCAACTACAACATCTCTGATTTAAAGGAAATTCCTCACTTCAGTCCATTGGGAGGAGCATTTGAAGATAAAAAGTAAGAAAAATGTCTCAAATATAAAATAACATTTTAGAGAAGACAACAATAAAAGTCAACATAAATTTAGATGTACAGACATTAGATTTTTTTTCTCCTGAAATAAATTACACCCTTGTATGGCCTTGAGGCAGTCAGGTGGCTGACTATGAATTAGGCAGGTGTCTGACTGATTCATAGTCAGTCACCTGGCTGCCATGATTAGTCACCGACTAATTCATAGTTAGGTGACTGACTATGAATGAACACAATTCCTTTCTTCCTTCAAGTTGTGCTTCCTAAGGGCACTTGAAGTCTAAAGTCTTAACCTATCAAAAACATTTCTAAAAGTTTTAATACCTTGCATTATCTCTATTTTTTGAATATGTCTTTGAACTTTGAAAGATTCTCTTTTTTGTGTGTGCAGAACGGCTCTGAGCGTCCAAAAGTGCACTATATAAGTATGATGCATTGCTATCATTGTTGTTATTATTATTAGTAGAAGTAGGAGTAGTATTAGAAGCAGATGTAGTAGTAGAAGTAATAGCAGTAGTTGTAGAAGCAGTTGTAATATAATAGTAGTAGTATTTTGAAATCATGTTTTCACATTTGAATGACTATTACAATCTTTTGATTCAAACATCTAAAACATCAATTTGACTTGTCGTTTCATTAGAGTGACTCCAAAATCCAAAATAAATGGTTCTTTGCCCACTCCAGTCTTCTCTTCTTTGTGTGGTATGAGCAAGTTGTTTTTTTTTTCTTGAAACTCTGCTGTCTGCTATTTTTCTTTGAACAGTACATGTGTCATGTATATACTAGAGTTGGACACGTCATCAAGCTGCGCGCCATTACGGTAGCTGAGACTCACTTATGCATCTGTCATGATTACTTAACTCATTGAGACTCTTCAGCCTTCTAAAGTCCTCCAGAAAACTCTTGGGTGTGGTGTCAATACTTACGATATCTGGATAAAGAACTCATATGATACATGTAACGTGTAACCTTGTACTGTTTCACAACACAGTTTCATTCTGATTAAAGAAGTTGAGTGTTTCCTCTATGTACTATATTAGCAGAATCTCCTATCACTCGTTTGTAGAAAGAGGAATCTGGAGAATACTTTGAACAACAAACTGTTTCATTAGTTTGTAATGAATGAGGTCACTGTGAGAACAGCGAGGGCTCCTCACATTCCATAGTTTAACAAACAAGTGTTTGCATGTCACTTTGTCCCTTAGGTAAGGTGAAATTTGACTCTCAGCTGCTAAAGGAGTCCTTTTTATGAAAGATTTTGCAGCACATGACTCACCTTCGCAGTAAGAAATTCTGTGGAACAATGCAGCAATGTGTTGTTTTCTCATATCCACACAGACTTCCTCATCCCAGGACAGGAAATTGGGGCTTCAGCCTGTACCCTGTTGGTATAAATTGATTTCTGTTATCTTTAATGCATTAGTTTATTTACTATGATGTTTTTCTAGATTTTATTTTCAATTAATTTTCTGTTGTGAAGTGCTGAGCAAATAGGATATGAATAATTTTATAGTTCTTTCCCAAAATATAATTTACAATGCGACTGGAGCAGAAAAAATAAAAAGCAGAAATGATAAAGTTGTCCAGTTACATAACTTTGCTTCATACTACATAGAATATGAGCAAAATGTAGCTCTGTAACGTGTGAAATTATTTTGTATGAATCCTCAGTGTTTGCCCTTTGACCAAAGTTTACCTTCCTCTCTTCATCATTGTTTCCTGATCAACTCCTGCAGTGCATCAACCCCAGCTTTTAGTCAGTTTGATCACTTGCATTGGTCGCTCTAGGCACAGTCAGATATTTCTATTTTGAGGATTCTCAGTTTGATTCTTTCTCACGCCGATCCTGTTTTTCTAGTGTTTAGTACTGTATCTCCTTGCTTGCTATCATTCTACCTGTAAATCTGGATTTTAATCGCACCAATCTGCTCCTTCCACAAGCTCAGCCTCAGTTGCCAGCAATCAACACATTTGTTTTTTAGTTAAAACTTTAAAATCCCTCCTCTGTGTTCAAGGTCAGCATTTGGATCCAAAACAAACTCAAAATACTTCCTGTCCGAAAAGTGTTAAAAAGTAATGGATTAAGCTTCAAAGTACACTTACAGGTAATAAAATCTACCACAAAGGAATGCAACGTGGGAATAGCAGTTTCCCCAGTGAACTACTCAGGTCAGGATGGGTTGTGGCTTCTTTTATGATTATCATGAAGATAAGTTGTTTTAAAGCCTAACTTTGGTCTAACTTTGCCACATACACAGGAAATGAGTTGCAAAAAATATACTGCCCACAGCAATGTTATGTTCCTTGAGTGCATAATTTCAAAGATTAAAGTTTAAAAACTTTAATAAAAAGGCCTATTGACAGACATTATTAGATCAGAGGGCATATGTACATAAAGAACACTTGAAATGTATTTTTTTAGCTACATGCAGCAATGCTATGATGCCAGTATATAGCCAAATATAATGAACATTTCGACATACAGTAAAATGAATTTTTTTTCTTCAAATTTAAGGTATGAAGTATAAACACATAAGTTAATATAAAGAGAAAGCTTCACTTAAAGTACATGAAGCCCAAAGGGTCTGAATCTTAGATTCTCACTTTTAAGTGCTTTGACTGATTATGTAATGAATTTGTGGGGTGACATACACTCAGGCTTAATTATATGCATTTGGCAATACAATTATGCTTTTTAATGTATACCATGGTCCTAAACATGAATGCATTGAAGTCTAATAGAAAACATAAGTTATTATAATGTATCTTAATGTTGCCACATGTATTCAAAGCTTTTTCTTTTACTTGCTATTAAGTGATCATATCAAAAAGAGATGTACTATATTTTAAAACTAATAAAGCATCTCTTTCATTTTCCTTTAAAACCCCACTACTGAACTCTGGTCATATATAAGATACCTAGTTGCTAGCAGGTGACGTGATGTATAAAGTGAAATTCTGCTATAAAGTGATGCACCAGGAGGGGAAAGAAAGTGTTGAGCTGCACTGTCTCAACCCTTGGGATGATGCTGGGCAATGATGGCTCCAGAAATGTGCATCGTCTGAAGCATAGTGTCAAAGACATAAAGTTATGCTGTGCCTAAATAATATAACAACAGTTGACAAAAAATTAATTGTATCAGTTGCACACACTGGCTGAATTATTGTGAGTCACAAATCTTGGTATTATGTTGAACATTGATCTAAGTTTTTAACCCTTTCATGCATGAATTATTAAGAAACAGGGCCACATGTTTTTTGCAATAACTTCCATAGACATACACAGTAATGTGTTTTTATTTCTTAATCATATTTTACTTATTTATTTATTTAATATATTTTGACATTTTACTCAAATTTATGAATGGAATATGCTTTTCATATTTCTATAGTATGGATATTCTATAAAAAATATCTGTATCGTTTTCTTTTCCTGTTTATCACAAAAGAAAGTTTGGTTATTACCACATTGTATGTATGTGCATATATGAATATTTATTCTACACTGAGTGATAGTATTGCGTTACTCAATGATGTCTCCTGAAGTGGGAAAATTACCAATTTTCCATCCCCACCCATGAATATACTAAAAAACAGCTGTCAAATAGATGTCCACTGTAGAGGACACTATGCATTAAAGATTTAGAGTCACATCACACGATATCACCAGAATGCAGCAACTATTTGCAAATATTTTTAAATTAAACCCATTTATATCCGGTAGTTATTCAAAAAATTGCATCCAAATGTGATGAGGGTGCTTGTAATTGCTGTGGTCCTGCTCTCTGCAGGGACCCTGCTGACTTGAGGTCTGTAATTATTTTGTCCACATTCAAAAACAACCTCATAGCTTGCTGATTCTCCCTGCCCAATGCTACATTACTGATTACATATGTGTGTATGAGTTTTTATATTGCAGCTTTTTATACAGATTGTGTCTTGCTGTTTCGCTATGCAGATGTCTTTTGCTGTATGATACATTTATGACTTACACTCATAAGAGTCAGCCAGGATTCATCCTATCTCTTTAGGCCCATGTATTCCTTTGTGTGTGATTCGTCACACACACCCTTGACATACTTATTAGAAAGTGTCTGATTTGCAAACTCAAAGATCACAAAATTTATTAGCTTCCCTGTAGCTAATAAATTCTGCCAAAGTCAAATTTGAGTGTAACATTTAAGGAGCTGGGCAACATTTTCCAGGGGTGGTTTAACATCCTTCACTGAGAAAGACTTGGGTCTACTCCCTGTTGAGTGATACATGATAAGTGTCATTCAAAATGCAAATCAAAATGTTACACAAAGAAACAACACCGAAGGCTACCTAAATTATTCACACCAGCCATCATTCACATCACCAGTTTGCCATATATCATACAGTTTATTATTATTGGCTATTTGACTGAACAACTGCAGTCTCGTAGGGGCTGTCTTGAACATGTGATTGTATTTTATGTTTGCAAATGTCAGTTTGGAGTTGGATAGTTAAGGGTATGCATCACAAAATAATAAAATATTAATGAAAAACTACCACCTCAAAAATATTATTGTGGAACTATTAGGATAAAATGTTTAGTTCATTGCGTGCAAAGGAATCTTAGCAGCTGTGCTTTTCAGTTTGCAAGGTCAACAGTCAATACTGTGCAATACTGTGCAAAACTGTTTTTAAAACTGAAATCCATGCAGCAAATTATGACTATAGTGAACTGTAGGCCGAGCATTAAATGCCCTTAAGATACCACGTTAAAACTGATTGATTATACAGTCTAGTTGATTTATGTCCCAAATTGAGCACATTAAATGTAAAATCCTACATGACTTAAATGTTTATGTTACAGAAAAACTCAAAACTGTCTTTCTGTTGTTGGTGGCAGCAAAAGTTTTTTGCATGACACAAGGGGTCTATTCACCTAACTTGAGCATAAATAACAAACTTTAAGCCACAGTAGGGCCCTGAACCTGCAGCGGCATGGTCAGGATGTCTGCACAGAAGTATTTCCCAGGGAGTACTGTGGGAATAAGGCCTCACTGACGGCTAAGGGTTTATACAGAGGCTCCAGGGCAGGCTTATTTAGGCTGGACTTAGTGCAGCATTCCAGGATGATAAGTGGTATTAGGGTTTCAAAGGTACAGTTCATTTCACAATCTGTTTATAAGGGAAAGGTGTTTTTTTTTACATGAAAAATGCAAATATCAACTTCAGTTTTGTTTAAGTGAAAATATCCCACAAGCTCAGGATAACAAGGTCGTTTTCACCTCATAACAAGAGATTTTTCATTTTATCTTGAAAAAAAAAGATGAGAATTTCTTTAATCAATTAGAAAATAAGCTCCTGATCACACAAAAAAAATCTTTTTCTTGTTCAGATTACACAAAAATCATCAAAGTCCATTATCAAGAAAAATACTTTGCTATCTAAAGATTAACAGGTGGAATCAGGAAAACCATCACAACCACAGCTGGTTTAAGCTCACCATATTTCTTTGTTTGCTTTTATACAGAGCAAACAAGAGTCTTTTTCAGTTTTTCACATTTTACATTGCTTATTTGACACCGGTAGCAAATATGCAGAATATGTTTTAACTGCATTTTCTCATTTCATTTCAATGTAAAGAATGAACATTTATTTCATACTGTGCAATGGACCAACTCAGAGATAAATACTAGAAAGAGTAACTAGGAGGGGTTCATAGCACTATATTGTGACAAATGGGATGGCAATGCTGGACTGTTTTTTTTAATTTACTGATCACACATTAGAGGGCATTGAAAACAATTTTTAGCTAAAGTGATAGTTTAAGCACAGTTGCTGACCTTTTAAATGCCTGACAGACAATTAGACCTCAGGCTACCCAGCTGTTCAATGCCAAGGACTGGAGATGCTGAAATATTCATATGAAAAAAAAATTGTTCACTTAGTCTGGCTATTTTGTATTTCTATGTATATACAGTGCTGTTCACTTTGATCAAATATTTTTCTACAATGAAATATTTACTTTATGGTAAAAAAAAAAAGTGGTGTTGTTTCTTGGTGTGCTCTAATGAAACCCTATTAGAAAAAGAAATGAAAAGATAATGTTTCCAACTACTGTATGTTTATCAGAAATGATGTTGAAATGGGTTTTAATGTTGGACATTAAGTTACAATAAAGTAAAAATATACATATTTCTCTTTTATCATTACCAATAGCATCACTAAAGACAGTAACTGAGTACTGAGTGGGCATTTTAGAGGTATAATGTACAGCAAGCATTATTGATAAATTCTATTGTTTCTAACAAGATATTTGCCATCTTGTCCTCCTTCACTATACTTTTCTCCCCTGCTGTACATGGTTAATATATTGTGATATATAAATATGAAAACTATAGATGTACATAAAAATTAAAGATAAATATACATAGTATATAAAGAGTGGAAGAAAACTGTTTGTTGAAAGGTAAATGTCCTTTCTGACCTTGCATACTCTTGACTTAAAGATTCAAGAATTAATGTCTATACAACTTAATTAAAGGCCACTTGCTTAGGGAAAAAAAAGATTGATGCTTCCCTCACTCATTTCAATGTAAAGTCCACTTGTTGTCTCATTAGTAAACATTTTTTTAGATTCTTTAACAAAAGCAGTTTCTCAGTTTCAGAATAGCATGAAATAGTTAACACTCAAACTTTCCAAAAGTGGATAACATGACATTAATTGTCTGAAAAACAACGAGGACATCGTTGTTAGGAATATCAAGGGAGAAGGACTACTCATTTGGGGAAAAAACAATATATCCAATAATCATATTGACAACTGAATGACACACATTACTACTGTATTATCCTATCAACATTAATCTACTTGAGAAACTAGTGTTACAGAAATGTTTGACTTAGTCAAAGCAAAGCAATGGGTTACAGAGATGGAATATGACATACTGAGAAAAAAATCCAAGACTGTCCAGTGTCTACACATTGCACAAGATTTAAAAAGAAGGTTATAAGTAAAAAATATTTTCATTTTATATTGACCAGAAAGCTTGTAAATTGGTGGATGAGTAGTTTTTCAATTGGTTCATTACAACACAAGTGTGAGAGCCCGATGGAGCAGTTGCAGTGTTTTGGTTATTTCTTAATCTTGCCATATAAAATAAAGACTTTTTAAAACATTTTTGCACAAACTTTATGATGTGTCTGGTTATTTTTGGAGGCCGCTTGTTTTTTTTAGGGCTTGCATACATTTTCCATTCAAAAATGCCCTGCATAAGCTAAAGATATGTCAGCACATGATAATGGCCCAGAAATGTTTTTACTTTTGTCACTTCATACTTTAAGAAAAGCATAAATATATTTTATTCCTTAGAATAGAAATGTTCTTGTGATCTTTGTTTTAGAAAATGAGTCCCTCCAAAGTAAATATTGACAATTGTATTTATTTCACTGTTACATTAATGAATAACTATTTATTGTGAAGATATTTTATGTTCATGCTTGACCTTTAACTCTTCAACATGTACACTTTACCTCAATTGTTATTTCTAGTGTATTTTTTATCTAAGAGGTTACTGACTGGGAGTGAAATAATTGGCATGATATGTTAGTCAAACATATTTTGCCATGTCCTAAACAATCAGTTCCTTTTCTTTGTAATTAATGACAAAGATTTATCTTTTACATTAAATCAGTCAAAACATTAAAATACTTGAGCTTGGAAGGCCTCTTTGTCATCCTTGCCATCTGTCAGGTCATATCCTTCACCGATCCTGGATGATTCATGTCTGAACTCTGGCTGATTCACCCCCAAACTTAACTGTTATCTGTTAACGATTTCTTGATCACCTTAGCTGTTTTATGTTGAACGTTTCACTGCAACGCCAAGTTTTTAATGCTCACTGCATGATTTTTTCCTTCTGCATCAAAGTAATACTTGACCATAGAGACAATAGTGTTGGAGTTGAGTGCCTCCTTCCACTTTCATCTCATCTGACAGCATTATTTCTTCTTTGTCCAGGTGAGATTTATAAAGGCTAGGCATGCTTGTGTGTGTCTCTCTTCATAAAGCAGAGACTTTCTATGTGCACCGTCTGCTGGAGTGCCGTTCTTGAGGTGTTGATAGACAGAATTGATCCTTGGACCTTGGATAAACCCTAAAAAAATAGGAATGTACATGCTTCCTAAGGATAACATCAGATAGTCTGAAGAAAAACTTGGCCATGGTCAGAAATGCTCCTTCCAATTAGAGGATGATCTAAAACATGAAGTCAGAGTGGTCAAGAAATTCTTAACACAGGCTTAAATCCTACCAAAAATCTGTTGTGGATGCCAAAGACATGGAACACAATGCTGAAGATGAGTGGTTCAAAATCCAAATCAGAAACATTCCAAAGACCTAAAAGTGGAGAAAACAGCATGGAAATAATTCAATTCCATCAATACTATCTCTTACAGAGAATCTAACTTTTTGTCTGATGTTTATGTAATTTCCAGTGTGGAAGGACTGATTGGTCAAAAAGGCAAGAAACTTCGGAGGTTTAGTGTATGCATATCTCACAGTTTTTACTCCATTTACTCTCACACATATACACACTTGCCAATCATAACAACTGCATGTAATAAATTCCCTATAAATTCCTTATAAATACAGAAAAACATTATAATCCCAGTTTAAGCCTCAGGTTCCCATGGAAAGACTGTACAGAGCCGAGAGTGTTTTGTCTTGAAACACCTCCTTATTCTTATTTCAGTGCACATGGAATCATTTCAGTGACGACATATAAACTGTTTAATGTTTATTTGTCAGTTTTAGTTTTCTTTTGAGGAAATAACAGTGAGCAATCTATAAACATTTATTTTAAATAGAGCTTTAGGTGACCGAAATGCTGTCAAAAGGAAAATACCAACCATACAAACATAGTTTGTAATTACATACTTTCATAAACAGTTTGATTTGGTGGGACACAATGTAAGCAAAAAAGCAACAGATACATTTATCAATATTCTAATACATATGATCTTGATATACTGCAGTCTTCTTGTGGCATGAAAATTATTTATCCAAGAAGTGAAAACTCTTCAAGACGCAAACATTTCTCTGCAGCAGTTAAAGGAAACTGAAAGGATTCTGTTGTTGGTCACTGGGAGAGCACAAAGCCCCATTAATAAGAAACCCTATCATTGAGGAACACTATGTATTTTGTTGCTTTCTGGGTAGCACAACTCATTAAGTTGATACTTTTAAATAAAAGAATAGTTTAAGAACACAGCTAGCATAATTTGTATTCTTCTTATCAATTACAAAAAATATTGTATTTTATATTACAAAAGCTGAATACTTTCCTTTAATAGGCTGGCAAAATAATGAGTCCTCTGAATCTGCTAAAGCAGGTTGCAGCTACCCAGGCAATACTATTTTTATATATTTACTTTTCTGGTGGCCCTGGTTTTTTCATTTGGTTCAATTAATAAGATTGAACCGAAGAAGAAGAAGTAAGAACAATATTTCATATTTTGAGCGTAATTTCTTATGTATAAGAAATTATTCATACTTTAAGAGCCACATGTATACTTATTCAGATAACCTATACAGAAGGCTGGCTCAAGGATGTATAGGATCAATGTTACCCACTAGCAAAATTCCACTGAATAGCATTATCTCTAGTCTTACAGTATGCGAGTAAGTGAAACATTTTAAGTGAAAGAACAAGCATTGTAAAAAAATGTAAATAATCTAATAAATCCAAAACTCAATACTCCTGCCAGCCACATACAATTTGTGGCCAAAAGCTCATCCATGTTTTTTTCTTCTCATGTTTCAATCATTTTAGAGCCACAATATCTTGCCTTGCTCCTTCTTTCCGCGACTCCTCCAGGCATTTTTTACTTTCTGGAACTTTAGTTGAACTGTCTTTGTTGTCCCTCACATGTCAATATAAGCATATCTCATTGTTTTAAAGAATTAAGTCAAGTGTAGCCCACAACAAAAGGTATGAAACCAAAGGGTTTGTCTAATTAAGCTTGACATGAGTAAGGTCATTGGCTACTATATTGATATTATGGTGAAAGTAATCCCTGTGCTGGTCTCATGAGGGAGCAGAAGGGAATAGCCTCCAGAGATCAGCACTTAGTTCACAGATGAGTTCTTGAAACCACTTGGCCTGATGGAACTTGCTCCAAAAGTTTTGAAGTTGAGGAATGTTGGCAGTGTTCAACTTTGAAGTTCTTCCCTTGACTGTGTGTACCTGGGAGGCAAAAAGGAGAGTGATGAGAAGGGGCTGAAGAGGAGGGGTCTTGTCAACCCAGAAGTATATCAGAAGATGTGGAGGTACAAAAATGGTCATCCGAGGCCAGGTACTCTGGTGAGACTCCTGGTTGGCAGAGGCCTGTGGGAGCTTTGGAAAAAAGAATTCACATTCAGTCTCTAATATGAAAGGAACACTCTTGTATTACATATGAACACTGCCTGGCCAAAGAAAGTAGCCAGGGTCACTCTAATAATCCATTGGACCCTCTTTAGCTTTCATCATGGAACACATTTGTTGCAATGTCATAGGATTTATTTCAATTCAGTGATGTATTCATTTCTCACCAACAACCTTTATTGCTGACCACTGTGCAAAGCCTTCTTGAGCACTTCCAAAAGATTCTCAATGCTGGACTCTGTGGTTGCTAATCCATGTGTAAAAAAGGTGTCTCACGCTCCCTGAACCATTCTTTCACAATTTTATCCCAATAAATCCTGGCATTGTTATTTTGCAAAATGGCCATGCCATCAGGGAAGAAAAAAACATTGATTGACTAACCAGGTCATTCAGTATATTCAGGTAGTCAGCTGACGTCATTGTTTGGGCCCATGTTGCTGAACCTAAACCTGACCAGCTGCAGCAACCCCAGATTGTGGACTTCCCCTACTAGGCATGACCCATAGGAAAGCAACATTTCTCATCTGTTGTTCATTCTTGTCTCGTGAGACATGTTTGAGCTTCTCATATTCATATTTGTCTCACAGATGTCTCAGATTAATCTGAATCTGGGACATCTTTGAGACAAATCTGAGAAATTATGAGATCTCATCTTCTTATCCAACTTCTCAACCATTGCTTAAGGATTTGTCTCAACTCTACCTCCTTTGTCTCAGTGATGTCTTATCTCTTTTTTTTCTTACCTCTTGCTCCTAAAGTACCCTTAGGAGAAGTAATTCAACTACAAATGACCACAGAATGACACGAATATGAGAAACTCAAACTTGTCTCACGAGACAAGAATGAACAACAGATTAGAAACATTGCTTTCCGATGGCTGTATCAATTCATCTGCCTATCTTCCTACCCTGCACCCATTACTCTGGAACAGGGTAAATCTGGGCTCATCAGACCACATCACCTTCTTTCATTGGTCCCCATACCAATCTTTATACTCTCTAGCAAAATGATGCCTTTTTCTCCAATTAACATCACTGATCAGTGCTTTTCTTATGGCTACACAGCTGCTCAGTTTCTAATCTCTTTGGTTCACTTCACATTGCACATCTGGAAATGTTCTTATTTTCACAATAAAACATAGCCTTGAGTTCTCCTGTTGTTCTCTCAATTTCATTTTACCAATCAGAATCGCGGATCACAATCCTTCAGGACTTGTTTTCCTTTAATACAACGGTTACCCAATATCCTTCAAGTTTTTAATAATCTGTTGGGACACTTCTCAGCCCAGTTTTAGTAAATTTTCCAATCTCCTTAGATATTTTCTCCTTGGTACATGCCAGTCCTTTATACTCTCTTAAAAAGACTAACATCTTCTCCACGACCAAGGGAGAAATGAGAAGATACTCATTGCATCAGCTGGGGTTAAATAACTTGTTGTCAGCTTAACGATAATGCAGTAATAATCCAACAGGAGGCTCATACCAGTTTGCTAAGGTAAAGCAAGGTGACGACTTTTTGGGGGTGTCAGGCAGTGTATATTATATATATATATATACTTAGCTTACTGAAAGACAAAAGAAATATAAAAGAAAAGGCTAAATACTGAGCATCATTTACTTATAAGAATACTTTTCACCTCATATTAAGACACGTGTTTAGCTTGATGTGTTGGTGAAACGACAACTTTCAAACTGTTAACAGAGAAAATCCTTCTACCTTGGAAGGCAAAAAACCTGGCAATCAGGGTCAGCACTGGTCACAGCACAAACGCAGCGCTGTGTTTTTGGCCTGTGGTGTTCCGTTGATCGGACGCCAACATCGCGTTTTCTTCTCTGCGGTCCTCTGTAGTTAGACATGCCATAAGGAACAGTGCGTCTAAGATGTAGAACATACAAAGGCCTGTTTTCAGTGATGGTGAAGATACAAGATGCAAAGTGAAAAGTAAAACTTTATAGAGAAGAACATGAGTTTCAAATAAAATTCCTGAGTTTTAATGATATTTTCAAGGCTTGTTCAACCATACTGAAAAATGGAGTGTAGTACTTTCTGTAGTGCATAAATGTTTCACCTTTTACAGGTTGTAATACCTTTGAACATTTGTTTTTGGTTTAATGAGTACTGAGAACTACTGACAGAATACCAAAGACAGACAGACCAAAGACGTCAGTGAAAGAGATCAATAACCCTGACATGTGACTTCCATAGATCACCAATACCAAGTCAGAAAGTCCATGACTGTATTGACTGTTCTTGCCAGTTCTTCCATCTGGAACGTTTATGCTGTCAGGCTGGCATATTTCTCTCTTTTGTCTCATCTGTTTTCAACCATCTGCGATTGATTTTATAAGAAGGGGGAAAAAGCCAAATGTGTTTGTGGCTTGTCGGGTCTTAAAGGTCAAAGAAGAAAGTTAAACTGCTGGGGAGTATCCCAGCAGGCATTGTGCAGGAAGGTCTGCAGATGAAGGTGAAAAGGCTACATTTGTCATTTGAAATAAAAGATCAATTGACAGATAGATAGCTTTCCCTCGTGGACTTGTCAGAATATGTCAGACTGCTTGCTGCTTGTGTCTGATTGAATACCTGCAGTGCTGCTGACATCCTGCCTGCTGCTTCCACTTTGCCTTGCTTGCCTGCTTCTTCAGTCTGCCTGTTTGCAACTTTATACCGGACTGTCCTTAGGGTAAAAGGACCTTTAACCTTCCACCTGTTCAGTCTGAAGTGGCAGCTGTGAGTCAGAGTTAAGTCCTAATGTATCACAAAGGAATCTGGCCATGCTAATGTGAATTGAGGGCAGTTATCAGATGGTGGAAGGGGAGCTTTGAGAAAACCGGCTTCAGTCTTTTTAATTACAGACGTTTGGTAAGAGTGGTTACACCCTGTTGTTTATTTCTTTTACTGAGATTTCTTTTACATTCTAGATCAAAGGAAGTAGCTTTTTTGGAGGGAGTTTTATTGTTTTTTACTTTATCCTCTATCTTATCACAGAAGTCTTTACAATATTTTAATGCATACTTTAGAATGCATTTGTTTCTTTTTATTCTAACTTTGTTCCATATGTCAGTAACCTACTCAGCATTTAAAATGAGTCAATTTGTCCCAGCGTGTGAAGTAGCAATAAAAATGACTTGGTTATCCGAGATGGCCTGCAGCAGTCTTGGCAGGAGAAGACAGAAGAAGAAGGAATGTTTTCCTGCTGTCTTGTCAATGGTCTGGTTTGAAGGTGTCAATCCAGACAAAAAGGTGTAAAATGTTATAGTTTAAGGTACCGCTACTAGTCTGCGGTAAGCTCGCCAACATAATGAGCACATTTTGGAGGTAACACAATTGCTGCCTGCATGAAGTTACATGGACAATTAGCTTATATTTACTTTCATGATTCCTTATTATCTGCCAGCCCAACATAACATCTGAGATATAGAATATAGAATAATTCTAGTCATTACATGTCTCTGAAAATGGCTGACTGTCAAATGTCAATTACTAAAAACTGAAATATTTATGCAGTCCTACAGTAAAGTTACTGCCACCATTAACAATGATAGGCTCATTTTGCTGCATGGTGTTTCATGTTTTGTCATGATTTATAAAATGCTTGAAATTTAAAGGCATTTGAATTGTAGCATTAGGTCTTAACAATTCATAATACAATGCTACAAAACAACTGTGTCACAATGTTTGCTATTAGAATTTTAAAATCTAAATTCCACCACAAGGATAACGGTAAATTTACATATTATTCACGCACTCATGATGACATGTTCAAGAACAAATTTTTTGCCACACTCACAATCTCATGACTTCAGTGTCTAGACACTTTCAGCTCAGGCCATTACTGATGATCTGATTATTAACTGTCAAGCAAGTGACAGCAGAAGACTAAAAGAACTGTCAAAAGAATTCAAGGAGTATCAAGTACCTTGAAAAACTGCACACTGCACACATGCTCTGTGAAGAGCTGGTGTTGATGGTGGGGTTGTCGCCAGGACTGATTTCATTAGTACAGCAAATCCGCATATTCTGTTTCTTCCTACTGTAACTGACAGATAAAAGCCTTTTTTTTTTTACACATCTCCTTTTTTCTTGTAGAAGCATATCGTTTTACAATCCCTTGTTTTAAACACCTGTATATCTTGGTGTTACCTGGGTTCACAAATTAAATCCAAATTACTCTACATCTTCACTTACGTTTTAAGTTATTTTCTAGATTCCTTATCACCATCTAACTATTGCTCTGACACTGATGTAGAAAAAACTAACTGAATGCAACTTAACCGCTGTCAAGAAGAAAAAGTTACAAAATATAATTTTACTTAGGCCTATAGTACAAGAACATCCAGCCAGGAAATTTCAAGGGATGTATTTCTTAGATTAAAAGCTTCAGTCTCTTTTTTCTTACTTTTCTCATGTACAGCCTACATTTCCTCAAAAGATTTAATAAGACAGTAACAAGGCAATTGACAGATTATTTGATATTGATCATATCTTAGGCACAAAGACTGATTGGAATTCATATCTTGGGCCTATGGCCCAAAGAGAAAGAAGAAAGAACAGCGCACTATAACTTTTGCCACCATATTATTCTGATTTCACACTATAGCACGGCGAGTTGCTGCACTGGGCTTGCCATCACTTGAACCGTCTAACGCCTCGGGGCGCGTTGCCGGGCGTGACTTGTCTACGATGTGTTGTCGTAAATTAAGTGCTCGTTCTAGAGTTGCAATAACCCACCACACACCAATCAGCGTTTTAATTACTTCAGTTTATCTGCGCTGACAAAGGGCGAGTGTTAGAGGTTTGCGCAATACTGCACATAGATTTTAGATGAATGCTCTTTCTTTATTTATTTGTAGTGAATTACAGCTTTCTTATCTAAAAGCAGGTTATTTGAGGAAGCATGCCTTACTCGGGAGTGTTTATCCAGATGATGTCCAAGTGACAGTAGTAGACGCACTCTTTGTCCGTGTAGGAATAACAGGTGCAGCGCTTTTGTCTGGACTTCGTGGTGTCAGACATCTGCGAACCCCTGGAAACCCTGGAGCCAAACATCTTTGAGTCTGAGAGACCTCTGGGATTGCTCTCAGGTATCACGTGGGACATCAATACACCTTTGTAAGAAGTGCGTTAAATAAGTAAAATACCAAAATTAAGAGTCAATCTAAGCACATAATCTAGCATATATATAAATTAACAAGTTTAATTTTTTTTAGCAACGTCAACCTACCTTGTAAGAGAACCAAAAACAATGTAAGCATTTTGACAAGCATGATTCTGGTAAAAGACAGCATCTCTGCCATGTCAGATATTCCCAAAATAAATCGTAATCTGATGACGATGCATATCCATTTAATTTGGTAGGTCCATCAACAGCTCACATGGTCCAGATGGGAAAAATAAATCGAAGTATATGCGCTCTAAAATGAAGGCTATAGCCTATAAATTCTACACGCAACCTGCGCATTTAAGTCAAACGTAACAGTTTCTTTTATAGAAATTGCCAACTCTTCTAGTCTCACTGTAAATTGAATCTTTGGTGCAAAGAGAGGAACGATGCTCGGTGTCAGTTTGCCTTCTAAAAGCCCAAATCAAAGGTACGGGGCTTAGAGGAGTCATGGGTACACGCCCACACCTCCCATAACACTGCTAATATACTGTTTCACATGCTGCAGCAGCAGGCTGCACAGCACAGTCATTTTCTAACGTAGGCTACTGCGCATGATAGATTTAATGAAGGTATTCGGCTATTTCTTGTTGTCTTTAGTTTTGAGAAAAGCTGCAAAACTCACTGTCTGAAAGTTTGGGGGAAAGCATTTTAACCCGTTTAATTAAAAGTCAGTCTGTCCTCATGAAAATTGGACAGACTGGCTCCTGTCAGAGGAACATCTACCTATACAACTTTAACTATTATTTAAGTTTTAATCCAGCTAATGTATATATATATATATATATATTTATTTTTATTTTATTTTATTTTTTTTTTTACACTGCCTCTAGGTCTAGACAGACCTCACATAAGAATCAGATTTCTCCTCAAGAACTTTTGTGTGGTTTGGGAGGAGGATTTCAGCTTCAGGCTGCACATTTTTCGTAAGTGATTTATTTCTGAGGGCAGTGTTTTCTTTTACTTAGTTCAGATCATTCCGTGATGAGTTGCATCCAATTATTTAAATTTCTGTTTTGAATTGTTTTCCACTTGAAAATTACATTCATCACCTACCATCACTGCAGACATATACAAGGGATTTCTTTCTTAAATTAGCTTAGTTTGAAATGCAATACACAGGCAAACAAAAAATGTTGATTTGTTAATATATCTGGTATATATTCTCTGTTGAAGCCCCCTGGACTTGTTTTGATGGCAAATTTTTCTTCCTGCCATTGCCTAAATGTTTTCTGAGTAGATATGTTTTTGGGGTTTTTTTGTACATCTGTTTAGTCTTTTTGTTTTTGTGGATGTGTGTTAATTTAGGTTGTGCAAGTCAGAAGCTACATTTGGTTGATTTATGTTAGGAGTTATGGCAGATGGGTGGATCCAACTTTGCTTGCTAGGTAGTGTGTCATTTGTTGTTGAAATAGTTTTTCTGGAAAGTGTTAGTTTTTTTTTGTTTGTTTTGTTTTTTACATAGCCCTAAAACAAGTGAATATACAGTCATCATGACTTAATTACATTTAGTTCAAGTGTAAGCTCAGAAAAAGCATACTTAAAGTAGGCCTACTGAGAAGACACAAGCAGACACTGTGAATTTAGAAATAAAATTACAACAGGCCTGCATGGTAATCTGCTGAATGTCACGAAATAATGCAAAACCATGACTTCCAGACCTCCGTTCCTCTGTGTATCCTTACTGCCTGGTGATGCAGTTTGATTGTAGCAAAGCTTAAAAGAAACAAAGCTTCAACCATTACTGCCTTTCAAAGAGGTACCCTTAACCTAGATTGGTAAATGATTTAATAAAATGGTTTCTGTAGATAAAAGGTGGAGATGGAAAATGGGGATAGAAAAGACTATTTTGCAGATACGTGTATCACTTTAACAAAGTGTTAATCCAACTAATTATACATTGAAGTTTACACTAGCGATAAAGGTCACACGATCCCTTTGAAAGGAATACAGAAGACCAGATCATACTTTGCACCTTCAGAGTTTTGAAACTAGCTATAATGGATAGGTGAGGCAAAGATGAACCTCTTCCTTTATGATAGTTAGTGGAAAGTATGGGGGTGGTGTCAGAGCAGCTCATAATCCAAGACAGACCGTCTCATCTGTTAGACAATGCAGCGTTAAAGGCCTTGGAGCATGGATGCTGATCATGAAAATGCAGCCAGATCAGCTAGTGTTTTATTGATCCATGCTGGAATGCTGTGAGCTGCTCCAGCCAATCACACAACTGTGGTCAAATTCAATTTTACCAAGTGTATGGTCATAAATTATATTGCTGTAAGTCAGGCAGTCACAGATTGATTTGCAGCTCAATATAAAATGCCAGCCGGATATAAATTAGGAAATGTTCCCCACCCTGTTCCTGGTGCTGAAGCCAACGTGTGCCAAAGGGGCTGCAAAAGCAGAGTTGGAGAGAAAATTATTGATTAAAATTTGACTTTATATTTCCACTCTGTCTGCAATTGGACTTGCTCCATTAAGGGGGTTTGCCCTGCCTGGACAGAGTCCAGTCACAGCTTGACCCTGAGCGGGATAAAACTATACCAAACAGAAAGACCAATGGGCATCCATTCTGTTTTTTAAGCTTAAGAAGATGCCTCAGTTGAATTCATTAACACAACTTCCTTAAACCAAATAAAGTAATCATTCAAGTTAAATGAGGAAAACCTTATTAATTATAATGCAGATTGATGGTGGTGTCAATACTGCATGAAGCTTCTAAATGCCTAAAGAGGTGGAAAAGCAAAACAAACAAATTGAGAAGAAACAGAGCAGATGAGTGTGGGGGGCGGTGGGGGTGGCACCCACAGCCATGCTCAGATAACTGTTATGAAAACCAGCTGAGCATCTTTAGCCTCCAATTCCAATTTCCTTTCAGTTGTGTGGCCCCTTGGAGTGGTCACTTCTTCCAAACATGAGGCTACTGCAAAGTTTACAATACAATGGAAATGTGCTAAATGTGCACCGTCTCTCATCTGTGAAATGAATTCCCCGAAGATTTCAGACATACAAATTAAAAGTTAGTTTAAATGCAAGTCTATCCTGAAACATCTACAATATATGAAGACTGAGAGCTACACGTTTCTGTGACTACATATGCTCATAAAAACGTTATCTTGTAAAATCTTGTAAACATAACGACACATTCTCCAAAACCAGTTACCTACTCATTCTCTAGATTAAACCGTTAAGTGTCCTGGATTTGTACTTTCTTACTGAAGCACCCGCAAAAGCCAAATCTGACTCATGCTGCCCCTTGGTTCCCTCCCAAATTCCCTAAGGCTAAGGTTTTGTGCCATACCCAAGTTCTCTGGCACCATCTCCAAGCTGCGAAACAGAGAGAATTCCAGATAAATTAAGACCATATTCTGTTTTCTTTCTCCTGACCAGAGTTTGGAGACAGAATGCTGTCAGAAAGTCGACTGCGTGTGGTTTAGTGGTCTCAGGATGTGCACAAGCTGTGAAGGACCTCTTGCCTACTGGTGTATTGAATCTGATGTTGCAGTGTGGGTTCACTGCTGGGTATTTACCCTAAGTGGGCAGTCAAAACAATACAAGCATGGAACAAAATCTGCCTGGATGATTTGGTTTGGCACTGCTGATCAAGGCAATAAAAACGGAATGAATGTGGGAACGCTAATAGTAGGCCTCATTTTATTAAATTTCTTTCACTTTCTTCTTGCTGTTTTGTGCAACACATTTCAGAACTTCAGATATTTTTATCTTTTGTCATTTATGTCATTACCACCTTAGAACTAATTAGTTTTCTCAAAAGTTTGTTTTTGGCACTTCCAAGATTGTTTTAATCTGGTAGAATCCTCATACTGTTTTAGTTCCTTTCATTTAGCTTTCATCAAAACACAGGAGGTCAGTCATACTTGTTATAATTAATCTTTTTAACAATAATACAAGTCCTCTGTATTCACTCTATGTACCTGCATGTTATCTTGCTAGGTGTTGCATGTATTTGCACTTTCAGCACAGAAAAACTCTTTAAAACAAACTCCTGCATGAATTGGGAAACATCAGAGAATCAGAAGCATTCCAGCTACCACTTTGACCTGTTTTTCTGGGCCTCTTCTAATGTTTTATTAGAAAACTTTTTTTTTTTGTGTATGTGAGTAGAGCTGGGGGATTTGCACACTCATTACCCCTGGAGTGTTGTGGTGCTACTGAGGAAAGGAGCAGAGAAACAATAAACAGGTGGCTTTAACATCTTAGAGGCTACAGATGTGTAAGCCTCTGGAAATGAATACAATGAAGTGACGTCGAATGAGGTGTGGCACCAGAGCGGAGTGGTTTGCCACATCACAAGACACGAGACTGTCTGGGGTTAAACCTGCTGGTTAATTAGGAGTTTCTGTTTGGATCTGTTATTGGAAGTGCTCCTGTCAACCTCACAGTCTAAGGTTGTCATAAGTCATAAGTTTGGATGACGGCTGATTCTTTGGGACAAAGGTGTGAGTGGGGGCACTGAGGTTGTCAATGTGATGAGTTGTGAAATGAGCTGGCGTAGCTCTGACTCTTAAAGTGTTTGCAGCTAATTCATGGATCATGTAAAGACAGATAAATGCATTTCATTAGGTTGAGATTATAAACTAAGAAGAGAAGTTTAGCTGTATGTTACTGCAACTGATTCATTTAAAAATGGCACAATTGATGAAAATAATAATTGAAACATGAACACTTCCACCTATACAAGGTCACCTTGATTAACAGAATACATTAATAAAAGTCTACCATTAAAGCAATCATTGCTCAGTGGTGTAATCTTTTCTACTGTCTAACACTTCAGTGCTTCCTGGGCACATTGCATTAGTTACCTTAACCTTTCCTTTCCTTTGCTAACT
Organism: Craterocephalus amniculus; assembly: GCA_036024015.1. NCBI lineage: Eukaryota > Metazoa > Chordata > Actinopteri > Atheriniformes > Atherinidae > Craterocephalus > Craterocephalus amniculus. The sequence continues at coordinate 8,633 of JAVQJG010066764.1, read as the reverse complement.
TGACCTAAAGCAGTGACATAGTAGAGGTGTTTCCTCTGCATGCCTAGAAAGGCTTGAAACAATTTACTAAGACGCTGCAGAAGTATGTGGATTGGAGCTGAACTCTCCACCAAACAGAGCATCTTTCCAAGGTGAGGATTAACACACTAAAGTCAGCAACATACTTCTCAAATGGATTACAGCTGATGCCCTGGATCCATGGATTTCCTGCTTTGTGGTCTAGCTGCTGAGGAACGTACAGTTTATGAAAAACCAAGGAAGTTGTAACACCACTATCAGAATAAGGCAGTCACAGAGGGCCTATGAAATAAAAATCAAGATTCAAAATGACAATCTAAATAGGACAATAAAATGGGAATCTAACTTAATATCCTCAGTAAACATGGGATAAATTTTAAATGACAAACCTATCATGGATTGATTCTCATAAACAATTTTCATTCCAAGATACTGGTAATAATGGAGTTGTTTTCTTTTTTCTTTTTTCCCCATGTTGCGTAAGGATGAGCGGTTAACCAAAATTGTATGCACAACACGTACAGCTACTACTAGAGACAGATAGCAGTTCTCTCCAGGGATGACTGCCAAACCTTAAATGTAGCACAGACGCAGCAAATCTGCCCCAAAATAAGATCCCTCAGAGGCTGACCTTTGAAAGGCTCCTGTGGATTTACCAATTGCTGGGGATTAAGAAACAAAGTTTTTAAGAGGCAGGGTAGAAAAAAGGTTTGCAGAGTAAACTGCTTCTCATAAAACAGAAAGCATTCATTTTGGAAATGTGATTTACGAACTAGTTAAAGGCTACATTTGTTGGATGAGGACACTGAAATGTACGGATCAACTTATTGCTTAATACTTTTCACTCAAAAACAATATTTGACGTTGGATGATATCTTTAATGCAGGATGCATGTAATGTTTGTGTACATGTGTTATATGTTATTGTTGCTCCCCTACTAGATACTCTATTAGTATCATTAGATCTGCAACCAGTCTTTGTCAGCCCAGCAGGCCAAAAACATTTATTTATTGGTGCTCAGGGAATAAATTAGCATACATATTTCTCAAGTATCTTGTCATAGATTTGTCAAAAAATTAAGTTTAAAGGAAAACTGATGCCATTTTCCAGCCATCTGCTTGTGATTTGGCATCCAGCAGTATTCCATTTCACTTTATTTACTTGTCAATCCTTCATTATGCTTTAAAAAAAAATCTTATTATCTTATGACAACACTTGATAGTAAATCTGTTCTTCAATCCAGATATTGTTTCATAACAGCTGTAATTTCCATGAAATTACATTCTAATGAAGCACTAAATGCTGTATCTTATCTGCACAGCTGAGATATTTTGATAGAGGGTTTTGGCTCAGCTTGTCAAGCAGCTTACACGCTGCTGAGCTGCCTGCCTTATGTTCTTTTCCACTGTGGACATTGTGGTAGCTGGCCACACACATGTTAAAATTCAACTGTCAGTCCTCTTAATTATAGCCCATTCAGTTTGTGTGAGAGTATTTAATATGACAGATTGTTTGATTAGTTGTGGGTGGCTGAGAAAGAAAAAGGCATCTGTTAGAAATGGTAAGCTATGTAATTATTTTACTTGCCAGTGGAATCTGAGTCATGTATAAGCTGTTCTTATATTATTGACAGCAAGGTGTTGAGTACAATTACTGTCAATGTTTTTATGAACTTTGTAGAGACTGACCTTTAGAAATAGAATACATGGTGTATTCCAATCCACCGTGACATTATCAAACAAACATTAACCCCTGGTCAATCAATGACACTAGTTTCAGCAAACATTTTTCAGGCATGTTATGCAGATTGAAAATAGACAGACTTATGTCTCAAAGAAGTATAAACAGATTGGATATGATCCATTTGCCTTTTGCTGACAAGTGAGGGGTTGAATACGCAGGTAAGTGTTTTCTCAATGAGCCATAGAAGGTGTTAAGCTTTGAATGGCATGGGATCAAAGATCAAGTACAGACAGGTTTATCCACTCCAGATAGTTTGGTTTGCTTTCATAATATTTTCTTCACGGTAAATAATTGCATTCAATCACCAAAACAATTGTCTAAAGGCCACGTTTTGCAATAGTTGGAATATGAATACTTTTGATGATTTTTTTTTTTTTACAATCCTGTCACTTAGGTAAGTAACTGCATGGTTTGATATTTTATCAGATTTAAGAAAGCAGGGAATTTTGTGTTTAAAAATCTACACTTATGAAAGTTCATCAGAAATGAACATTTAGCATAATTAGATGAAGTTTGGCGCCATCGTGTGGTGTTAGCTAGTATTTTTGTTACTTTTGTTTTATTTTATCCTTTTTTTAAAATCACTTTTCTATTGACACAGTCATATATATTATATATATATGTAATTGAAAAATATTTAAATGTAGGATTTGATTTATTACTTATATTAAAAAGTCCTGTTAAACTGAACTCCCCTGTTTGAACCACAAAATAATCCCAATGTTAGGATACCACTAATTCATTGATTGTGTTGATAAAACACTACTAAAAGTTGTAGTAAAAATACAAAAAAGCAATGACAAATTACAACCTTCGTGAAAAAGTCTCCACGAGAACGTCTCAAATATCAGAGTTAGGATTTTTATCGCTATGGAAGGCTTACTTGGACGATCTTCACCTTAGCCGCTTTAAAGGTTACTATGACAACCGTTTGTTGTGAGATTCCTCTACGAAACTTGTTCGCTAACTTGAGAGGCTCTTGTCATGTCTATATAACTTTAAAAATAAATGAAGGACTAGCTTTCTTTTTTCCCTATTTGACGCTGAGCGCATCCATGTCAAAGTACAAGGTAAACAAAAAAAGTGGTGGGTTTACTTTCACAGGACACGAATGTAAAGTGGCTTCGTGTGCATTAGAAAAATCCTGCATACAGTGGTTCAGGGTGCATTAAGTTGAGTCCTCCACATAAATGGAAGAGTTTGCAAGTAATTAAGTAGTTATTATTGGCAGTGTCATTACATAATCTCAGTTATATGTAGGCCAAAGGCAATTTTAAAGTGTTAAAGAAGGGAATTATGTAATACTTACTGTATATACTAAGTAAAAACATGTAGGCCCACAGCATATATTATATACTTAAGATTAATAAATATGAATGAATTAATAGGCTAAATAAATACCATTGCCCATTACTAATTTAATGTGGAAGCAGGATTTTACTATTAATACGTGTTTAGATCAGCTATGTCAAACTCCAGCCCTAGAGTGCCACAGCCCTTCATATTTTGGAGTTAGGACTTCCCTGCATGTACACAAATTAAGTGGTCTTTATTTGACAACAAGCTGTTGGATCCATTTCATTTTAATCAAGTGTGTTGGAGCCGAGAAACATCTAACCTGCAGGACAGTGGCTTTCAGGAAGTTTGACATCCTCGGTTTAGATCGAGGGTATTTTGAACAATTTTGTATCCAACTTTAGCTTCTGATCATTGTCATGATTCATCTGCTGCTTAACATTCCTTATTATTTACTGAGAGGTTTGGCTTTGTGGAAATTTTTTTTTAGAAATTCTCCTGTATGTAGTTATCTAAATACTTTTAATTTTTCTGTAAGCTACAGTATTTTAATCAACTGAGTCAGCTATGCTCAGAGAAACTATTGGTCAATTTGATTTTGCAGAAACTTAAGGTTGTTTAAAGTTTAAGGTAAACAAATCACAGCATGCTGAATAAAAGACAGTAATTGTAATGCTTTGTTTTCTTTACAATATAGTGGAACTGGGTAAAAAAAACTAATCAAAAAAGATCGAGTAAAGTAGGTTAGAAGTAGTTCAGTTTTCCTTTTATCTTTACATATGCAGACTTACATGTGTAAACTAACTTTAATAAACATTTTTATTAACTTGCTTTCTTTACCTTTACAGACACCTGGATACAAAGGCTCATGTGACAATGGGAAGAATGAGGAACGGTGGGTGTTGTTGTTGAAATTGCGATAAATTATCCATGCTCCACAGGTTCAGACAAGAGTCACAGTGTTACCTTGTCTCTTCAGGGAGGGTAGAAGTTGTGTGCGTTACAAATGTGGTCTTATCAGCACTGTACAGGATGTCCTGCGCCAAAGACCAAACTGGATTGAAGTCAAAGAGTATGTTTAAATGGATTTTTTTAAATCATTGTAATAAAGTGCAGAGTTGTCTTTTGATTTATTTGTTTGATCTGTGTGTATTTGTGTGCTATCCTTTTTCCTATTTACAGTGATGGAGAGTGGGATTTCTACTGGTGTGATGTGGGCTGGCTCAGGGAGAATTTTGATCATACATACATGGGAGAACATGTCAGAATAAACCACTTTCGAAACCATTATGAGGTGAGGCAGCATCGATCCAGCGTGCTATGACTATTAACTACTAGATTTTATCAGCAAAAAATGTACTCACATTCTATATTTCCGTCTTTTATGCCACAGCTGACACGCAAAAATCTCATGGTGAAAAACCTCAAAAGGTACCAGAAAAATCTTGAAAGGGATATTGGTCGCACAGAGATGTCCAAATGTGATTTTTTCCCCTGCACCTTTGCCCTGCCCAGTGAGTACCATCTCTTTGTAGAAGAGTTCAACAGAAGCCATGGCAGCACCTGGATCATGAAGCCAGTGAGTTAAAGCAATCCATAAATGTAACCCAGAGAAATGAAAACAATCTTTTCTCTGTATTTGGTGACTGCAGAAAGTAAAATAACATTATTTCATCATGGAAAAGTAACCTGTATGTTTATCTAGGTGGCAAAATCTCAAGGCAAAGGGATTTTCCTGTTCAGGAAACTGAGAGACATTATTGAATGGAGGAAGGTAATATCTGAATTTTACCACAGAGTGATAACAAATTATATAGCTAAAAACAGACCTGTTGAGTCAGATTGATAATACTTTTCTGCACAGGACAGCTCCCGAGCAGAGGAACAGAGGGATGCAACACATGTGGAAAACTATGTAGCACAACGCTATATAGAGAACCCTTACCTAATAAATGGTAATAAACTGAATTTAAAACAAGAATAAATATGATCTGCTTATAAAAACTATTTAGAAAATGTTTTAAAAAGGTCTGTCAATGTTGGTTTAGATGATGATATGTACTGAGCATTTCTAAACTGAAAATTGTTTGGCTTTTGTCTCCACAGGCAGGAAATTCGATCTAAGAGTTTATGTCCTGGTCACATCAGTATGTACTGAGCCTTGTAAATTACAGTGTTTTCCACCAAGTAAACATTTTAGACATGTTGAAATGAATGTATCATTTCAGTACGTTCCTTTGAAAGCCTGGCTATATCGGGATGGCTTTGCCCGTTTTACAAGCACTCGCTTTTCCCTCAGCAGCATCGATGATAAATGTATCCCTTTTGTTGTGTCATGAAGCTGTGGAAGTTTAAAAGTCTTTTCTTATCAAGTAGTCTTGTTTTTTTCTTATTCTAAAATATTCAGGAAAAGTCTATTTTGAACAGCTCAGTTTGGCTCAGTTTCTGAGGCTGATGCTTATTAGAGTTTTTAAATTCTCCTTAGTTCCACTTTTTCAGATATGCACCTCACAAATGTGTCTGTCCAAAAAACAGCACCCGACTATGATCCAGAAAAGGTGTGTATTTTAAAGAGTTTTAAAAAATCTATTATAGATCTTGTTACATTTTATTAATGTTAGTTTCTTCTTTTAACATTATGTCTCATTTGCTCTGTTTTGCATCTGTCATTATAAAGGGATGCAAATGGCAGATACAACAGCTGCGAAGATATCTGACGGCCAAGCATGGTAGAGAGCTTGTGGAAACCCTCTTCAAAGAGATTGATATCATCTTCATTCAGAGCCTACAGAGTGTGCAAAAAGTCATTATAAATGACAAACACTGTTTTGAGCTCTATGGTTACGACATACTGCTGGACCAGAACCTTAAACCGTAAGTGTTGATGCTAGCCATCAAAGTGCATCTTCACCTATGCTGCACGTTTCCTTCTGAGAAAAACTGCCTTCACTCATCCAGACTAAGGAAGCACTGGCTGATATGTAATTACATTATCTTGATAATCTTTTTTCCCATTTCTGTTTCTTTCTCTTTTTCTTCTATCCTGTGTCTATTGATGGACCTGAGTGTGTTTAATAAACTGAAAAGAATTTTGTACGGCAAATACAGGAAAACATACAGACACATTATGGTACTTTTTGGATTTGCCGTTGTCAGTACCTAAAAACACAGAATAACTCAACCAGGTTATATGAAAAAACATGAGTAGTGTGTGCACAACTCTCAATTAGTTGTGTGCTGATCCTTGAGCACAAACGTAGCGCTGGCTTGAAAGGCTAAGTAAATGTTTGCAGAACGTTGTTGCCCTCCATCTCTTTACAGGTGGTTAATTGAGGTGAACGCTTCTCCGTCACAGACACCCAGTAGTCAAGAGGATTATGAGATGAAGTGCAAACTGCTGGAGGACACTTTGAATGTTGTTGATATGGAGGGAAGGTAAAGGGCTCCTTCTCACCATGCATTTGCATCTTTGTAATGATAGAACATGGCCATCACAGGCATAAAGCAAACTAAAGTCTTTTAAACTGATTCTTTTAAGCTTGGCTTTTTGGCATTTCATAAAGTTTGAAGAAACATGTAGATAAAAAGAAGCATGTGGCCTACTAGATTAATGCTGTTAAAGAGATAAGTGTTCTCTTTTTCTCATTAGACTCACTGGTAAGGAAAAGAGAGTGGGAGGCTATGATCTCATGTGGAACGATGGGCCTGTCTATAGAGAGGATGTCGACCTACAAACATTTGGCAGTTCATGTTTCACTGCCAACACGCACTTAGGTAACTGAACAATGCAGTTAATTCAAACTTAATGAAGCAACAAGAGTTCAATTTCTTGAATTTAAAACAAAATTCTTCTTAAAGCTATTTAAGATGAGGGTATTTGATGATATTCCCAGATGAAAAAGGCTTAATCTTTCTATGGATTGAAATATAAACGTCTTTTTCTTTTCCAGGGTGTGTAAATGACAGAGAGAAGCAGCTTCGCCAGCTACTTAAACCATCCCCATTTCAGAGGAAGGTGTAACTGCATCAAGAATTTTTAACCAGCTACTTCAGTAGTACGTGTGACAGTTTAACATCACACGGAAGAAGACACTGTCCAATCGATTCGAATGAATACCAAAAGTCTTCAAACGAAATTAGTTCTCCAAGTATTTCGTTCAACTCTGAATATTTAAACGTTTATTAAACCTTCTTGAAAGTAGTGTGAAACATTATCATGATGATGTTTCATGTTTCAACTATGATTACACAACCATTAAGTTGCATTTCCTTACAGTATTTGGATTTTGGTGTGTCACAAGGCCAGTTGCAATCAAAATGGTGTATTTTATTCGTTTCATTTATTTCTATGCCTTACAAACACTTGCATTCAACATTGAGAAAAATACATATCACAATCTTTCAGCGTGCATGTCAATGTAGTGTACACATTTTCAACAACATTGCCTGTCCTGGCCCCTTACTTATGGCTTTGATACTTTACATGGATATTGAGTAAATAAGTGCAGTCAGAATACATCACATTTAAATTGATGAGGTTTTCCTGTGACTCAAGTACACGTTAAAAATCACACAAGAAACAGATAAAGCACTCTATTGGTAAACAGTGTTCTAAAGACATCAATTATGCAGTGGAATGTGGAGGTGACAAATACAATATCACCATGTTACAGCCTATCAGATATGATGTGTTCAAATTCCATCCAATGAGTGGAATGAGCAAAGGAGACAAAGGTACATTCAGGTCTTGGACGTAACATTTTCTTATTGTGCCTGACAATGTAAACAATGATGAAAACGATAGATACAAGCCAACCACAACACTTGTCATAAATAGAACTATGGTATATAAAATCTGGAAAAATATGCATTTACATTCGTAGCAAACATTACATCATCTTCAATGACGGGAAGAGCTCAGCTCTATGCAAAATACAGCATTTTATCATAGATTACAATTCAAGCTGTTCAAACATGAAAAGCCCTTGTAACAAAAGATTTTTTAAAATCATAGCACAAAGTTCTGAAACAACCCCCAGTACTGCAGTAACCCATCACCCTGTGCCTGTCATTCACTCAGAAATGCTTGAACTTAGTCTGTTTTAAAACAGGAGGCACGAAAGAATAATAACAAACAAAGAAAAGCATGTAAAATAAATGCATTCCAATTCAAAACTTCCTTCGGTGTTAGATGACTGAAATTGGAGCTGGGCGATAATTCGATTACGATATATATCGAAAATAGACGCTGGTGGGATAGGAAAAAAAAGAGGCTCGATATAAAGTTCGATAGAGAAAACACGCTTCTTTTTTCATTACAGCCTATCATGTGGCTTGGTACTAAGTCGTAACATCCTCCAAACCAATCACAAACACACACTGAGGCACGCTCCCCCACCAAGCCCCGCCCCCCTCCCACACAACAGCAGAGCGCACATGACGCAAAAGACGTTTGAATGGCGCTGCTATTTGAAACTGTAAGCGGCGATATTAGGAAGTTACACAAAACTCAGGTTGTAGGTTCTGTTACTGAGGCAGAACAGATCTTTTACACCGACAGGGTGGCTGTAAAGCTC
>JAVQJG010066761.1:0-28351 GCA_036024015.1 Craterocephalus amniculus | reverse complement strand
TCTGGATGACGGCCGCTTCCAGGGCTATTTCAGAGTCTCCTCACTTACTTTCCTCCAAGCCAGCTCCTTCTTGCTCCTGTTTTTATAGGAAATATCCGTGTTGTCATACAGACACGGATGCTCACACACCGCTACTATTGATTTTCCCGACTGTGTTATTTTTCAACTTTAAGATTTACGCTGATCTTCATGTTGTCTAAATTACACCTCCACTTTGGAACAATGTGAATAATCTGGTTGGACAACTACGTTACTGCACACACTGGTTTTAGGTTGGGAGGACGTTTTAGCTCCACCTATTAAGACAAACAATTTTATAACTGAAAGAAATCTGCAACAGCTTCCTTCAACAAGCTAAGATACTTCACTTCTTAGACTCCTTCGCTTCATTCATCTTGGAGTGACCTGAACCTCATCATGGTGTCTATGGACATACAGATGCTGCTCTTTGTCCCCTCCATCATCGGATTCTTGGGGACCATCATTGTTTGTGCCATGCCTATCTGGAAGGTGACATCCTTCATTGGGTCCAACATTGTGACGCAGCAGGTCTTCTGGGAAGGCTTGTGGATGAACTGTGTGACACAGAGTACAGGTCAGATGAAATGCAAAATCTACGATTCTCTGCTGGATGCGTCTCACAACCTCCAGGCTACCAGGGCCATGGTAGTCATTGCCATCATCGGTGCTGCCTTTGGGATCATCCTGGGTGTCGGAGGAAAATATGCCAACCTGGACCCAACGACCAAAGCACGACTGACCAACGCTGCTGGAGTTATCTTCATCTGCGCTGGTATCCTTGTATTCGTTCCTGTGAGCTGGACTGCCAACACCATCATCAGGAGCTGGTACAACCCCGACAAGGCCAGCGGCCAGAGGACCGACCTGGGAGCTGCACTCTATGTGGGCTGGAGCACGGCTGCACTTCTCATCCTGGGTGGAGACCTGCTGTGCGTCTCACGTCCATCCAAGGAGAGTCAAAAATATCCAATATCCAATATCTGATGTTTTCTTTTGTAGTATTTGTGTTTGGAACTACATGATTTAAAGTTCCACTTTAGAAGCTAAAACTGCCTTTAAACATGTGTTACCCATAGTTGTGTATTTGGAACGCACAAAACCTTTCCATGTGACTGTACATTTTAGAAAGCAGATAAAAGCTCATTTCAGCAGTAGGGTCCCACTGTAGGGATGACAGTAGTGGGTAGTGGGAGTATTTGACTACAAAAAATGCTGAGATACTATAAAGGGAACATATTAAAGTTTGTTGGTGAAGTTGTTCTTTGGCTTGTGAAACTGTTTTCTTGCTGCTAACAGACTTGAGGCCCTTCATTGATGCTCTTTGTGAAGTCAGAAACCCCGTGCTTTAGTTTGAAATACTTTTTGAAAAGATCGGAGATCAAAGCATTAAAGTAATCTATCTCATTAGAGATGCAAGCATTGACCCCTCTGTGCAGAAAATGGATGGATATGCTATTTTATGTGAAATAAATCCTCTTGTCATATCTCTAATGTGTGGGATAAAATCCAGTGCAGAGTAAAAAACAATACCCAGATTTCTCACACACACTGAGAATGTTTCAAATTAAAATGAATGATATCTCTCGTCACATCTATTATCTATCAATAATTAAAACTTTAGTTTTGTCCTTGTTTAGTTGAAGGACTTTCTCTGTCATCCATGACTTTATATCCATAATACAGTTTAAAAGACTGTGCACCGGCACCAGGTCATCAGGAGATAAAGGGATGTAAAGATGTGCATCATCAGCATAGAGGTTAATATGCTTACCGAGGTGATGCTCAGTGCCCGATTTGCCCAAAACTCTCACAGGGAATAAACTTAGACGTCTAAATCAAGACCTCATATCCACGTCTATTTTTAGACCGAATCTAGAAAATTTTATTTAATACATTAAATAATAAATATTGACCAAAAAATAACTGCAAGTTGCACAACTGGTGTATATAAACAGTAAAGTCTAACGTCAGATGTCAATGAATAGACGTATATTAGCAGTTATTTAGTTGTCTGTAGTCGTCCTTTTTAGCCCACATATCTAAATACCATTAGACATATTTTAGTCTGAAAAATGCCCGTTAGGTACATTGGGAACAAATAAAGCTGTAACCACTGACAGAGGGGTCTGAATGCAAATGTATCCGGGACTTATTAAGAACCTGTTTTTGTTTGTTATTGTTGAGAAATATGTCCAAACTGATTGGCAGAATGGGGTTGAAATGAGGAAGTTGTGCAACATCAGAGAACAATCATCCCCGCTGAGGTCGAGTTTCTTCTCATGAATGTCCAACTCTTTAACACTGGAAAATGATCAGTCAGCAAGAAGCAGTGGTGGTGTCGCACTAACTCCACGTTGCTATTATTTATCATCTGTTTATTGTTCACAGGCTACCTGTCTTTATCTTTCTTTTATCTTGTGTTATGTATTGTCAGGTTCTCCGGGGCTTTTAGAGGAACTCATTTTGTTCTCCATGTTCATGTGATGTTCCCATGATGAATGACAGTAAAGAACTTTTGACCTTTGAAACAATAAAATGTGGAAACATGTTTTCTTCAGCTTCTGATCACTGAACGATACCTCAGACTTATAATACTGTAGCTGTTGCTTCTCTGAACAAATCTCTCAATCTGTTGCAAAGTCCTCTCATAGATTAACCAGAGCATAGCTGGATGCACACATTTCATCTGAATAACATTAAATTAACCAGATTTTAGTCACTTTCTGAGTAAAATTTCAGGTTGCACTGATAAAAACCAAGGGTTAACTGTGAAATCTGACACCTTATCCTGCAGTCAGACAGTTGTGGACCCAGTAACTCGACAGATGAGTCATCCTGGCTCCAGCTGGAAAGAATAAAAAATACCAACACCAGCAAGAACTTGTTGCTGAAGACATCTCACAGTAATAATAACCTGGAATGCACGATGCACTCAGAGGCTGCTTTCTAATTTTACTTGAGACACTTTAAATCGAGTTTCCTGTCAGAATTAAGGCCGAGCAGCTGAAATGTCGGAGCACAGAGAAATCTTTGTTCTCCCCTCCAGGAAGCAACTGAGAGAAAAGGCTTGTTTTGACACCATGGCAGAGCAAACAGGGGATTCCCTCCACCCAGCTGCAGCAGGCCATGCCTCCGTCACAATAATACCAGAAAACTGGTTTCCCCTCTCTGAACACACACAAAACAGAGGCACACACAAACTCTTTCTGCCTCACTCATGCATGCACTCACACACACACACTGAAACAACACCCGCCCATCCCGCCCCGCCGCTCTGTGCCAGCTGTGTGCTTTGGCCGGGCCTGCAGAGACGAGGAGGACGCGGCCGGCTGGAGTCATGGAGCGGCAGCTGGAGCTCGCTGCCTTCGGCGTGGCCCTGGTAGGGTGGCTGTGCTCCGTCCTCACCCGCTGCCTGGCTCTGTGGAAGGTCAGCGGCACCCTGGACAACTCCACGGCCACTCTGCCTGCCTACTGGGATGGGGTGTGGCTAGAGTGGGATCACTGGGACCTGGCCCACGATGGCAGCCTGCACTGCTCCTTCTACCAGTCTCTCCTGTCTCTTTCTGGAAGTTTTCGGACGTGGAGGGCCCTGATCATGGCGGCCATCGGAGCTGGGGCTTTCGCGGCGGTGATCGGGGGGGTGGGGCTGCTGCTGGTCCCCAGGCGGGGGCAGATCAAAGTGTTTTCTGGTAGCGTCTTTGTTGTGTCAGGCATCCTGATGCTGGTTCCCATAGCCTGGACGTGCCATCACACAAGCCAGCCACTGGAGGGCGCTGCGCTGCTGAGGAGAGACTGGGGGCCTGCCCTGTATCTGGGATGGATCTCCTTCGCCCTGATGCTGGCCGGCGGGGCGTTTCTGACCACCAGATGCCAGAAAGCTGAGAGCCAAGCGGAGCAACCTGAAAGCAGCAGCTACCCGAATGTAGAGGAGGGAGCCAATCACCCGCTGAGCAGGATCAACAGGACTGCATTCACCCACAGCCAGTACCAGCGCCGGTCAGAGCCCATCTGACAGGACCGGGTGAGTGGACCGGACCGAGTGCCGGCTGAGGACCTGGATTTATCTTCAGACAGCAGAGCCGTGCATTGTGGGATTGTTAAGGATTGAATCTTGATCTTCGGTGTTGTTTCATCTCATTTGAACGATCATATCTTATTTCCCTTTCTCAACTTCTGCAACCATCTAACCAGCAAAGGATTTAAAAACCTCTTTGTTTTTCTGTTTGATCTCTGAATTCCTCTCAGGCAAAAAGTAAGTTGCAGTCCAGGCTCTCCTCGTTTGAAGCTTCATGATGGCGGAACAAGCCGAACTATCAGAGAAGGGATACTCTCTTTACTTTCAATACCTAAAAGCTCATTTCTTTGTGGAAAAGCTTTTGTAACATCTTTGAGACAAACTCAAACATGCCTGAACTGCACCTTCTTTCCACCTCTGTACCTGTTCTTGTAAGAAGAGGCAAGATTTTTTCATGTACGAGCCAATTCAAAATGCTTTACATAAAATATCAACAGCTGTAAAGAATTGAAAATAAAAACAAGGGAGAAAGAAAAAACTGATTAAAAACCACTAAAAGTCAAGCTTAAAAGAAAGAAGAGGTGCAGATTTTGACTTTTTAAACGCAGCTGAGAACAGGAGGGTCTTTAACCTGCATTTATTTCAGCTGATCTGAGGCTTTCTGGGAGTTTGTTTCAGATATGCGGAGCGTAGAAGCTGAATGCAGCGTGTCCGCCAGGCTTTCTGAAGATGAAGGATAAAGCTCAATGCTGATCATCACTGGAATGTAAAGTTGCTGTTCTGTGACACTTCTGAGGGTTTGTCAGAATAAACTGAAGACTCTGGATCGGGTGGATGGTTTCAACACATTTTAAATGAGTTTATGGTGATCCTGGAACTAACTAACATGGCTGTATGGCATAGAATGATTGAAAAAGTCTTTTCTACAGGGAGGCAGGGTGGGAGGTGGAGCAATGTTCGATCTGCTTTTTTTTCCCACTTTCCTAAATCCAACACTCATGCTTCTGGTTTAACTCACTTTCTCAGAACAAATGTCAAGAATTGAGGAAAAACTAAGTCAGCAGGAAGAGGAGGTGTTGGGTTTTAGTCTTAAAATATCTGCATGGAAGAGCCTCTGGACTGAGAGAAAAACTCTCAGTCCAGAGGATCCATTTTTGTTGTTTAACTTATTACACCATCGGCCACTTGAGTGGGTAAAGTAATGAGCAGTACGTTTGTTTCAATTTATTTAAGAGTATGAAGTGTGCATATTAGTGGAGATTTTCACATAAAAAGGTGGATGGGGAAAAAATAACAAGAAATGGACAAAAAAAATTTCCCATCACAAGGCTGCTTGATTAAAACAGATCAAATAATGATGACATGTGAAACAAATGGGTTGTAAAATATTTGATGTTGAGGTTTTCTTTCAAATAAAAGACAAAAATGTATGAAAATCTCATATTTTGTGTGTATATATACATATCTATCTATCTATCTGTTAATTCCAAAGCCCCTTCCCCTGCATTCTGCAGGAAAGATGTGCCAGGAATCTTTCAGGGATCACGGATGGTCATCTCTCTCCATCCAAATGCACCCACCCCCCAACACCAAAGCTGAATAATGGGATGATCCCTGAACCCCAGGAAAGAAGGGTCCCTTTATCCCAGTAATACAGATGGGTGGAACTCTTACTGCATTTATTAATTTGTTCCTACTTCACTGTGAAAGATGAAATCTGACAGAAAATCTTTTACTTTTCAAATTTAAGCTTCAACTTGAAATGATTTGACTCTGAATTTCCATATTTCTAAGTTTTATGTGTTTTATTTCAACAATAAAAACATTTCCATCAGTTTCATGTGAGGCAGGTTCCATGTTTTCCAGGGCTAAAGATAGCCCATATATGATGACATATTTCAGGATTGTCAGTACTTCTTCCATCATGGATAAAACAGAAATTTGTGTTTATGAACGAAACCGGTTCGGAAAGTTTCCATGCTGTGTCTGTTTGACCTGGATCTGTGCTGTAGAAATGCTCAGTCAATCACACAGGAATCAACATAAAATTTCAGATATAGATTTGTTTATCGTTTTTATTAATTTACATTACTGGGTTTCACAAGATCTCCATGCTGGGAGAGAAAATGGATGAAAGACTGTTCAGAGTTTGGACGTTAAAAAAAAGAATAAATAAAAAAATCCGAGTCAGGAGTATTTATTGATCATTAAGCACGTTCCTTTCAGATCAAACCTTTAACAATTCGACTAATTCTTTAAAACACAGCTGCTGATGATAAAGGCTGGAGGTGAATCTGCTCATAAACAGTCCTTTATACCAGTTCAGAGGTTGTGTGTGTCCCAGCAAAGTGTGTTAGTGTGGATAAGGTGCAGAGTCCAGACTGGCTGGTTTTCTATAGTTTCTCATCTCCCTCCTCCACGTCCTTTAAGCTGAGAACCTCCAGAGTGCCGCGGCCTTTGGTCTCACAGCGGACCAGCTCATCGATCTCCCTGAAGCAGCCGGGGTCCACCAGACACACCTGAGAGGAAGCGTGGGACAGCAGAGGCAGGCTCAGAAAGATCCGGGACTAAAGTAAGACATTCAGCTGATGGTATTCACCCTGCTGCACACATGCACTGGGCGTCGCACCCACAAACTCACCATTTCCAGCTCCTCGTCAAACTCCTCGCTCTCCACAACCTGCAGCAGTGGCTTGAGCTTCTCTTTCAGCCTCTTGGCCTCCTTGGCTGGCAGCACCAAGCGCAGCCTCATGTGGGCCCTCTGGATCTCCATGGTCTCCGTCAGCTGCCGGATCACCTCCAGAGCCTGAAAGCAGCGCGAAAAACCAATTACCAAACCCCATGCTTCTACGCTCACAACTAAAGCTGTCAGAAAACACATACAAATTATCTTTTTTAAAAGGTCAGCTCTTTGAACGACTGGTTTATTTTCAATTATCTATTTCAATATTTTGCAGTATTTAAAGGTATTTTCTGTGATTTTCGCTTTTCTCTAATTCAGCATCCATCTTGCATCCTGTCTATTTTTCCAGTCAGTAAAAGTCAAATTAAAGTTGACTTTTGTCTTTGATGAATCATTCATGGTGCACGTTCACAGCGACCAGTGTGTTGACAAGAAGTGTGAGATTTAAACTCAGCAGTAAAGTGATGTGCTGGGATGGAAAAATAAGTATTAAGCTCTGGTTTCCTAGCTTCAGGAGGCTGCAGGGCAACGGTGAGCCAGTAATGTATAATAACCATCATGGCGACATCAAAACAAGTCAACAACACTGAGTTTTAAGTCAGAAAGTTACATAGAGATACTTTAATGGTTAATTTTGATCCTTGTTTATTCGAAACATTATAAGCCTCCTTATTTCCCATTAGTCTCCTACAATGTTTACAATGGAATTCATTATTTTTTCCCCCTATGTTTTAGTTCAGTTAGAAATAAGTGTTAAAAACCTTAGAAACACATATTTGTTTAACATTTTCTTCATATCCGGTGAGAAATGTTTATTTTTTATCTTAAATCCCAGCCAGGTTTGTGCTTTGAGCTGTGTAGAAACATTTTTAACAGGATGTATACGATTAAATGTATACATAGACAAATAGTATGCAAAACAATATATTTCAGCTTTTGTTTGTTTAGATTTTGCTGGTAAGGATTTGCAAATTAAAAAACTAAAAAAAATTTGAATATTGCTTGAAATCAATAAAACAATTGATTGTAAATTCAAAAATATCAGGCCTCTGAAAGTAAAATCTTGCTTCTGTACTTAGCACATAACATGCATTGGTTTCCCCTTTTATGTTGAACAACTTTTCCAGCATATTCTAATTTTACGAGTAGTATCTATAATTACTACAAACTCAGGTCAGTTGGAATTACATGTGCTCACCTGCTGCTTGGTGCTCTTGTTGGGCTTGATGGAGTAGTGGATGTCCTTCATGGCCCGCTCGATGAGGCTGACTGTGTACGGCCTCTTGGTGCTGGGGTTGACACATTTCTCTGACACAATGGTAGCGATGTCTCTGAACATGGTCTCCAGCTGACTCTGCCTCTCCTTGTCTGACACCTGGAGCTCACCTTTGGCCAGAATCTGGGTTGAAGCAAAAAGCAAACATAGGGATTGAGAAGATGGTACACTTTTACCTCAAAACAGAGGTAGGATGCCGTTTTTACCTGTTTGCATATTTCTGTCTGATCATCGGTCCCAAAAGCTTTAGTCAAATCATCCTTCTTAGCCGTCTGACCTTTGGACACATTAACGAAAACAGATTGCGTCTGCAAAACCTCGTCCAGGTCTTTCTCTCTGAAAGAAAACAGTTTGTCACTTATTGCCTGGAAACAACAACAACAACAACAAACAAAGATAGGATTTAAACTGACATAACATAAATTCAAACTTATAAAAAGCGAGCTAATGTCAATGCTGTAAATGAATAAGAATTCTATGGACGTTAACGTTTTATCGACTCACGCTCCTGATCTCCAGCTCATAACTTTGTTCTTATAACAAGCGATTTCAAAACGCTTCCCTCCTTTCTTCATCCGCACCACCGCCACATTCGTCAGTCGGATTTGATTCGTTGGCGTAAATATAGACATATCTGAGTTCAATAAGCCCCCAAAAGGCCTGTGAAAAATAGAAATTAATAGGAAAATATGCCGCCACTAGCTACGGCGTCACTAGTATCTCCTTGCGTGTGTTCTTAATGAGTGTCCCCGGTGAAACATGGAACTCGATCTGTTCCGTTTAGCTTCAGTAGACATCATGGCGTCGAATTTTAATCTGAATGATTTATTCAGACGTTTAATAAAATATAAAAGATGGTAAAATAATTCGATATATGATTTTTTCTTATTTATGATTTAATTTAATCTGCCCACATACTTTTTTTTGACGTAGAAAAAAAAGAAGTTCAACGCTTGCGAACAACCGGAAGTGTTGCAATGCACCTGGAATCACAACAGAGCTACTAATAATTATGATGGGACTTCATTTATCATATGCACGGATACAATTCCTCTTCCATTATTATAAAATACAAACTATTTTCAGATGCTATTAAGCACTGTAAACATTGTTCTGCTTTGCTGTCATCTAGAGGCAGTTTAAACCATAGACTGTAAAAAGAAGGTTTAAACACTGTGCAGACCCACACTCAGCGTTTACTCTGAAACTGATCTTGAAATCTTTCGTTGGATCTGCAGTATATTAAGTCATCCAGCTTTTAAATGTAGAATAGAGTAAGGGTTAGACAAAGGAGGGTGTAGAATGGGCCCAGTTAGTGTTTTATCTCTAGAATGTGACTGTGGGGAATAAGCAAATCTTGATTTGTGATGATACACTTACTCTATTCAAGTTTGATCAAGGAAAACTTGTTCACCAAAATCCCCTTCAAAAAATTGGAGAGGCAAGTTCTCTAAAGCTTTAAAAAAAAAGCTAAAGTTAAAAAAAGTTAAAAAGTTATTTTGGAAAAGTTTAAATTTTAAAGGGTATTTCTTTACTTTTACTCTCTCATGTGTATTGCATACACCTCCACAGTTGTTATCTATATATTTGTTAATTGTTAATAAAGTAGTTTTGAAAAGTTTTAATGGGCAAATATGTTTAAAGCAGAACTCCCCAACAGGCTGGTGCGATGGCAGGCGGTTCCACCCGAGGGCGCTGTGTAAACATTAATAGTAAGCAAAAAAACCATCAAGCTTGAGACATCAACACCGAGTGGTGTTTCTTCCCTTCATGACACGTCATCAACCTTTTTCTTTTTCTCAACACAATACATAATTTAAATGCCATTTTAAAGCTCCTTTTAAGCTACTTTCTATCACAATCATACAGAGAACTGCATATCCCGGCGTGCTCCTCGCGTACCAATATGGCCGCGTACTGTGACACTAGCTTCTGAGGAGTTGTTGTGTTGACGTTGTATTCATCGTTTGCAGTAATGGCAAATCTCCTCGTTATAATTTTGCTTCTAACGGGTCGTGTGTGCACCTTGGAAAATAAAGGTAAGTTTGTTTAAGTCATTGAATTCACGGAAAACGAACTTTGCGTTATGTTTTTGTCATGGCCATTATCTAGCATTTGTTGCTAATCACTGAACATCTTTCAGTTGCTGCAGGTTGTTGAAGGCGGAGGTGTGATGCTCAGATTTTCGCTGTTCTCTTACAGAACTAATGCATTCATATTCACTTTGCTGGTCTGAAACTCAGAACCCAGTTTGACGTGTTTTCTCCTCTCAGCCTCACAGGATGCCCACAGTCCCACTGAGAACTACCTCAGGTTAGTTTGGCACAACAGGCTGTACTTCTACTCAGCTGCTGCGATTGTGTTTGGGGTCTGGTTCTCACTTAAGCTGGCACTGAAAAAGGTGAGTTTAGAATATCTATCTATCTATCTTGGAAACTTGTTTTAATATTGACAGACTTTTTAAGGTTTTGCATTGACCTCCTTCACCTTTTTTGCATTGACTTTGTGTCTATCCTGCTTTCAGAAAAGCTTTCCAGAGAGTGCTGGCTTGTGGGGCCACAAAACTGCAAATATCAAGGCCAGCTCTGATGTAGATGCTCAGGTTCATCTGTCAGGAGTTAAAATTTTCTATGGTTCTCAAACTGGAACAGCAAAGGTACAAATATAATAACATAATATATATAATATATTAAAATCCTCCCTGTTAAGAAACAAACATGATGATGCAACATTATGTCAAATGAATATGCCAAAAAGTATTAAGAGGGTATATAGGTGGGAAATTCTTTAACAAGCAAAACTACACATTCCTTTAAAAAGGCTCAGGTATAAAAACAAGACTGAAAATGAGCCAAAAAGCGGAAAATCTCTAAATAAAAAAAACAGTGAAACTATCAATCAAACACCAAAGATTAAAGTTTGCTGATTGGAAGTGAAATGTAAACAAATAATATTCAGACCCAATTCTAAAAATAAAAAAGCAGCGGCTGCATTTAAATGAATTCTGTCTGTAGCATGCTGCCTCAAAATCTGACCAAGTGAAAATGACCCAGATGTGGTGCTGCTGTAGCTGGTTATCCAGTGCTGTCCATAAAGCAAGGTTTTAGGAGCTAAAGCAAACGTTCTTGGACTAAATCGGAGCTAGAAGGAACCTGGAGGCTTTTAGGTCTTGAACTTATGATTTTGAGACGTCTGACTGAAACTCTTTGTCCAGGGTTTTGCAAACGAAGTATCAGAGGAGGTGAAGCGTTTGGGAATTCCAGCCGAAGTCATTGACATGAAGGACTACGATCCAGACGATCGGCTTGCAGAGCAGGTAACGGATCCAAAGAGAACTGTTTTGTTTTTACCGAATGAGAGGAAAAAATGGAAGCGTCGTGTTTAGCGATGATATAAACACAGGAGCGACTCCAGAGCCGTTCCCCACGGCCGTTAGTCTGGATTTAGACATTGTATGAACTAAATGACTAGTCAGTCTGTGTTAACTGCAGCATGTTTACTCAGTGATGACAGATGAGTCCGTTTGGCCCAGGAGAGCAGGCAGCGGGAGCACACAGGCTCAACAGGAACAGAATGAATCAAAGTGGAATAAATGACATCTGGTTTATGTTGCACATGGGTACGGTAATAACGCAAGTCAGCATTTTTCTTCTCTGGCCTGATTCTTCTGTTCCCGCTCAGCTGAAGAGAGATGGATCATCTCCGTCAGCCCTGTGCGCCGCACTGAGAGCGCAGCAGAGAGAATGATGCCTATTTAAGCAACAGGCTCAGTGCACGTGCCGCTCCTCAGAGCGCTGAGTCATGGTTCAGCCATCAGAGGAGAAACTCTGGTTCATGGCGGGTGTCAATGGCCACGTTTATATGAGAGTCCAATTCCATTTTAATTCGGATTTAAAGTTAATTCGTACGATACGTCACTTCCACCATCCAACCAGTCGGAATCCTTCCCAACCCCTGGATTTAAAGGGGAATTAAGAAATCATGTTTTCCATGTAAACCTTAATTCAGAATTACTATTTTCATGTAAACCATGTAGATTCCGAATGAAAAAATCTCAATCTGCTCAGACTTGGATGGACGTTTGTGGTTCTCCAGCAGGGGAGGAAAAAATACATAGTTTATTTTTCTCTAAAAGAAATTTTCAAAAAAACTTTTCACTGTCTGTGTTGTTTTTCTTAAAATGTAAATACTTCATTTTAAGCAGGTGCAAACATTCCTACTGAATGAATACTGACTCACTGAAAACTGACTCAAATGTGATGAGCAGTTTTATTTTTGGGAAATATACTGTATTTCCTGAATCAATTTTGCATTTGGCTTGTGGTTAAAAAAAGCAAAATAAAATTCACAAAAATCATCAATATCAAAGAATCGCAAGATTCACGATTTAAGGCAAGGAAAGTTTATTTGTATTATAGTATAGCAGATTCCTTGTACAGGATAATTTAAAGTGTTTTACATACAAACAGAAACGTTACAGTGGGGTGCAGCAAACATTAAGAAAAATGGAGACAAAACAAAGAGAGAAAAAGAAACAGCACCCAAAAAATGGTAAAAGGTTTGGATGGGGCGGAAAGCATCTGCTCCCAGCCCTGTTCTCCAAACGTGTTGTTTTCTCTTGTTTCTCTTTCTGTTTATAAACCAAAGCAATGATACCATCGTCCCTCTCCTCTGTGTTTCCGTTCAGTGCGTCAGTAGGTCCGTCTGCGTGTTTCTGGTTGCTACCTACACCGACGGACAGCCCACAGAGAGCGCCGAGTGGTTCTGCAAGTGGCTGGAAGAGGCGTCCACTGATTTCAGATACGGGAAGTCCTACTTGAAAGGCCTCAGATACGCCGTGTTCGGTCTGGGCAACTCTGTCTACGTCGGTCACTATAACACGGTAAGTAACGGTTTCTATGGCGATGCATCGACTGCTTCATCCAACATTCAGCCCTGCTTTGTTCAGCTGAAGCTCCTGCATCTCGTCTCCCCTCAGGTGGGTAAAAACGTGGACAAATGGCTGTGGATGCTGAGCGCAGAGCGCATCATGACCAGGGCAGAGGGCGACTGCAACGTGGTGAAGAGCCGAAACGGTAGCATCCAAGCTGACTTCCAGGCCTGGAAGGTGAAATTCCTGAGCCGGATCCAGGATCTGGCAAAGGGAGAGAAGAAGAGCTGCAGCGGGAACTGTAAGAACGGCGGTTCCTGTAAGAACAAGAGGAAAAACAGACGGGACGAGGAGGAGAAGGTCGCGTCACATGACAGCAACTCTGAGGTAGCGGCGCGTGACTGATAGGATGTAATAATCATCATTGCATCAGATTAGAGCCGTATAATAACCTGCTCACCCTGCTGAGTGTTCATGGGCAAATTTCCCAGGGCTACGTCTCTCTCTAAGGAAAGGGACGAGGCTGAGAAGCGTCCGGGTTATTTTCTATTTTTAATCCACGGTTCTCACCAGCTTTTGATTTAGTAGAAATGTGAAGATCCCAGTCTGATTGGCGGCTCAGGTAAACCAGAAGCAAACCCGGGGTAAGCAGTGGAGGTGGAAATGCTGACATCCACTCGGAGTTTCATATTCTGTTTGTGCTGTTAGGACTGGTGCCTTGTCCTCCTGATGCGGAGTATACATGAGGAAAAATAAAAGAAAATACCAACTTAGAGTTCCAAAAAACAGGTAGATTGTGTGAAATGTGGATTTAAAAAGATCATTTAATTTAAAATGGTACAAAAACAACAGAATTGAAATAATAACTCTTGTTTTAAAAGTGCTGCTCAGCAGTTTGATGCATTTTATTTATTTATTTTTTGTATTGGTATTGTTTTTTTGTCGCAATGTAGCAGATGGTGACAGATCTGAACTGAGCTGCAGGTCGGTTGGTTCTGCATCTGGACTTTTTTACATTAGTCATGCTGTTTATATTATAAAAACTGTCTGGATGGCAGTACATTTTAACCCACCTATGTGGGTAATAATAATGATAAATTATACATTTATTTACAAAGCACTTTTCATGCTACTGAAAGACAGCAAGAAAACCAAAATAAGAAAAAAAATGTAAGACCAGACTAAAAGGAAATCAGCAAAGTAAAACATAAACATGGTTGGGAATATTTTCCTCAGTTTCATTCCCGGCACGTTTACAGAAGGATGCCGGCTGATTCCTTGAGTTTTTAACATTCAGATCACGGCGCAGCTCAGATAGGGATTTCCACTCATGTCTGCTCCTCACACGGTGCCGCCTCAGGCCCCCAAGTTCAAGGCCTCTGAAAATGAGTTTTGCTCTTAACCCCTCATCACAGATCTTTCCAGAATCTCGTTTAATGATGTTATTACACCGTAGAAAATGAAATTTTTTCTCCCCAACTTTACACGGAGAAATATTCATCTTTCATTGAATTATTAGCCTGCAGTCTTTCCCACATTTAGGGGGACATGGGCTCTTCAGATATCGATATCCAGCGTTATTAGAAGAATCCCGGTTTTCTGAATTTCAGTAAAATGATGAGCTTAACATGCATGAAATGTTGTTCTGTAACTGATGACCATCTGTCCAAACTATGAAAATCCTCATTTCTTTTATTAGTTTCTTGAAATTACACATTTCACAGTTTTCCATTTAATATGTTCACACGCTGAGTTTTCATTTAAATGTCAGCGCAGACAGATGATGAGTTGTCATGGTAGCGGACATCTGTGATGGAGCGGTAGCTGAGACTCCCGTCCCTCTGCAGCGTTCAGACAGAGGGACGTTCAGCCGGATGCTCACCAAGAGCTGACCAGCAGGGCTAATGCATCCGAATTACAGTTCGTTTCATCCCAGTGCTCCCAGCTTAAACATTGACATACAGAAAAATTCAATTCAATTTAATTTGATTTAATTTGATCTTTTCTTTTATTATTTTCTTGAATTCAATTTGATTTTATTTTATCGATTTTTATTTTTTTTGATTTTTTTATTTTTATTTTTTTTAAATATTTATTTTAATTTGATATGTTTTTGTAACTAATATTCCTTTTTATTCAATTTTTTATATCTCTTCTTTTCAATTATTATGTTTTCTTATATTTAGAATCTAATTTAGCTTATTTATTTTGGTATCACCCAGAGGAAATAAATGGCAAAATTTGTGTGTTTTTTTTTTTCTCTCTGCTGTTTCAGGCAGATCTTGTGGAGTCCAGCAGTGATGAAGACGAGTCTGGACTACCTGATGAGAAAAAACCCGGGTCTGTGGTGGACATGGAGGATCTGGGTAACATCATGAACAGCGTTAAAGCTAAGGTCAGACTCTTTTTGTGTTGTCCTGCAAGTAAAAATCCTTCTCACTCCAAGAAGTTTGGCTGGACAGACATAGATCCTTCTTGTAAAAAGGACTTTTCCACTTTGCAATAGATGGTTGTTCAGTCACTTTAAACTTGACGGTGCCACCGTCTTATTTCAGTAACTTGCAGGCATTATATTTCCGCCAGCTTTGTTCATTCTAAGATTTGTCAGTGAAGAGAAGAAATGTGGAAAAGTGGCAGATGGGTTGATAGACACCAGACCCCAGCAGACGAGAAGTGAAGGCTTGCGTAATCTCCAGGACGCCCACTTCACAGATTTGTGACTCAAGCAAAGCAGAACTGAAGGAAGCGACATCATCCGTCTCCTGTGAGAGGCTGGATGTGAGCGTAGAGCAATGGAAACGCTTACTCTGCTCCAGTCCTTTAATTTAAGAAACTGTTACTAGGGCTGGATGGAGTATTGCATTATTAGTTTCTCATATTATGTACTTTTTCTATTAAATCTGACATCAGACAGCGTTTCTATGAAAACAGTCTGGCTCCTCCTCCTCCTCCTGTAAAGCTGTGCCAACATGAATATTTCACCTTACCACCAGAGCAGCCTTGTCCTCGCTTCCTCTTCCTTTTCAGAGCCACATGATGCCTTGCAGATCTGCTTACAATTTCTCCTCCATGTTTACAACGTCAGCGTAGCAACTTTGCCCCCATACTTTTACAAAAAGCAACAAGCGTTAAATATAGCAGCACGTCGGACGGAGCCTTTCCAGAGGGATCCCAGAGCATCAGGAACATTCTTCCCTCTCCTCTGTAAAGCATCTGCAGCTTGATGGCTGCGTGCAGCCGAGGTCGGCTTCAGTCCCGTTCCTTTCCCAGGGCATTGCACTATTTCCCACTTTTCATTTGCAGAGAGATGGTTTTATCCCCATAAAAACGGACTTTCTTAATGTGGAACAACTTCCGTAGTTTCAAATCACCTGGAAAGTAGCGGTCGAATCTGTCTGAGATTACCAGTGGTGTAAATGGATAGAGGAACAGCACAGAGAAACCAAAACCCAGAATATAAACACTGGTTGTTTCATTCTGCTGACATAACAAAATGCACCTGCCCAGAAACAATGCAGACATTTTCATGTTTGTCTGCATTATGAAGGTTTGATTAGTTACCGTGTGTTTGTCTCTGTGACAGCAGTTAGATTGAACAAGTCCTACTCTCTGTCCGTTTCTCCATGATGGATGTGACTGCTTTACAGAATCTGTGGCTTTGAAATGATCCTTGCCTGCATTAGTTTGTGCTCCAGTTCTAGCCAAACACTGAAAGATGTATTGGATGCTTTTTTACTCCTTGCAAAGCAACATGAGGGATGGTCCCTTTGTGCCGTTGGCTAGCAGAGAATCAAGCCATCAACTAGACGGAAAGATGGCGTATTATACTTAAAAGCTTCATCGACACACAGGGATAAGGAGAACCGTATCATTTGACCCAGTTTAAAGACAAAATGTGGGAATAAGTCTGACAGAGGATTCATATCTTCCACATGATCATGACGGAGCAGATGGTCTTACTGACAATGACAGAAACACAATGTTCAGGTTCACCTTATGGTGAGGGCTGTCACATGACCATCTGTGTTGTAACTTAACTAAGCAAACACCTAGCCTGATTTGGCCATGTTTACATGAGAGTTTTAATTCCTCTTGAATTTGGAATTAAAGTTAATTCTACTTTAAACAGATGAAAAATGAGCATATAGACCCTTAATTCCTGATTAAATGTTAATTCTGAATGAAACTTAATTCTGAATAAAGAGGCTGGTTTATTCCACTTTTAATTCTGAATCAGATAATTCCTCTCTCATCCTCTGTCATGGAAACCTTCATTCCGCTTAAAATTCATTTTGTGCTTCCCTTCAGAAGCAAACGGGCTCAAAGCGAGTCTGTTAAGGTGAAAGTGACGTAGCATGCTAGCAGCTAGCTGCTGCTTTATAAATAGAATCCAAATCAAGCAAAAATGCTTCTTATTAAGACGTTTTCTCATGTTGATGATGAAAAGACATGAAGCAGGAAGGAGAGTTTTTAACCTCCGGTAGACGTACGTACGGTACGTCACTCCCACCATCCTACCAATCAGAGCCCTTCCCAGCCCCTTGATTTAAAGCAGAATTAAGAAAACATGTTGTTTTTGATGATGGTGTTTTAATTACAAAAGCTCATGTAAGCGTAGCCTTTGTTTTGGTTCGCTAAGGCACATGAATACATGAGTACCAGACCAACCTGCACCTGCCAGGAGAGCATTATTACTCATCCTGTGATAAAGCCCCCCAGTTTTTTACATCATGGTCACACCGACTGGAAAATCTCCATCATTGTTTCCAGTAAGCAGGATATAAAAAAGCCACATTAAACTAGCAGAAAACTTTATTTTGTCTCTTTAAGTGCGGTCATCTTGTTGCATCTCTTTTGCTAGTATAATGCCTCATGTTATGCTAACTGTGCTTGGTTCTCCCGGGTATGTCTCCTCATTGATTACACTGCATCACATGTCTGCTTTGGGAGGTTTAAACAAGCTGCATCTCAACTTTAATAGACATCTTATGATAATTCAGGAGCTTGGAGATCTAGTAATTTATCCCATGAACTAAATGGTTGCTTTTTAATGCAGACGTTGTGTATTCCAAGATAAATGCTGTTTGGTTCAATCTGTGTCTTCACATTTGAATGGTAATTTTTCTCTGTCATTAAAAATTGGCATTAATTTTTGCATAATTTTGTCACACAGAGCTGTCAGTGCAAGATGTAATTAGCCTGAACATCAAAGACACAACACACACACGCTGCATACACCACAAGCTGCATATCTGAGCCCAAGAGATGATCGTTAGCTGATAGCAGAAGTTACTGCTGTTTTTCACAGATCCTCATTAATCTGCTAAACTACCAAATATGGTGGCAGAATTTTACAAATTATAACTTAAAAAAAACTTACATGTTGGCTTAAAAATGATAAATAATCACCTAATCGCTTTTAAAGCGAGCTGGAGGTCAGTTGTTGTCCCTTTGGCTGGTTTTGGCCACTAGGTGATGTCAGAGACTCTCATTGGTTGACGGCTCAGTGACCTGCCGGTAACACCTGATATTTAGTATCACCTGTCATGTGACATTAAGAGCTTTTGACTTTCTTAGCTCTCATTTAGCTTGTGTTCAGGAAAATGAAGCCACTGATAGTAAAACATTTAAACTAAATTACAGGTAATAAAATAACTACGGTTAAAGACAACAAATTTTACTGGGCAGAAAATAATGCAGACTTTAAATTGGCTATTTTATTGTTATAATTTTCATATATTTTTATGCTGTATTTTATGTTTGCATTCTTACAATGTTCTTGGCTTAAAACTTACATTTTGAAGTGACACTCCTCATTATATAGTGATGGAGGATTTAACATGAAACTCTAGACCACCTGACCTAGCGGGGGGATTTTGAGCAGTTCTCAGTCACAGGTGTGCGTCAGGTGCGGTGTGAACTGTTTTCATGAAATCCTACTGGAGATTGAAGGGGTTTATTTAGAATGTGTGTTTCTCCGATAGCAGCCTGGAAGAGCCAGCAGGTTTCTTCCAGGCCAAAAGAAGAAAAAAGAATACGTTATTCTGTATAGAACAATCAACACCAGATGGAAATTTATAGCTTTGTTTTTTTATTTTATTGTCCTTACTCAAGAGACGTCATTTTAGTGGAGCATGTTTTTTGTTTTTGTGTGTTATTTACACCCCATATCAGAGATATCCTGCAGCAAGTAGCCCTCAGGTAGCATTATTTATATTATATGAGTAGTTTATGTCTGATAACCATCGGTGCAGTCTAAACTGGAATGAGCATGACTGGTTCCCACTTAACCTTTGAGGTGAGGATATATTTGCCACCACTTTCTTTAAATCTGCCCGGTGATAAACCGGTTTTCATGCTGTGATTGGATGCAGAGTTTCTATATCGATGTTTGGCTGCAGTTGTGTTTGGATTCTGCCAAATGTCAGTGAGATTCATTTCCTTTTTTGCACTAATTGACTTTGCACAAGCGTTCGTAGCTCTGGCACTGAAGCTTCACCAGGAGCGAGAGGCTCCCGCTTCTGCCAGAGTGGTCTGTTTCATGTTGTGGGACTGCTGCCGGAGAGGAGTCGGTGTGAAGTGGATCATTAACCTGGCCGGCTTTACGCTTTTCTTGGCTCCGTTCTGGTGTTTTCAGCGTAGCGTCCGCTGGGATAAAGCAGGAAAGAGATGCTGCTGCAGTATGACTCCAGGGTCCTTTGTGGAACTTCAAAACATTGGTGTTGGTGGAGATTTAAATGATCTACCTCTCTCTTATATGCCAAATGCTTTGTCCGTAGCAGTTAGGCCGTTCTCAGTCAGCAATCGGACCAGGAAACTTCTTCATTGACAAAATTCTTTAATTGAGTAGGTTCACTGTTTTTTAAAGATGCTTTCTTTTCTTATTTCTTTATTTTATTGTTTTAGTTTGCATTGCATTGAAGAGCACTTATAGATTATGCACACATACATGGAAGCAATTAATTATTAGAAAATCTTCCTCAAACACCATCTTTGCTGCTTTATTCTTTGTAATGAACACCCATAAAGTGACATGTTGGCAGCTTTTTTAAACTTTTATGATGCTTAAGCCCCAAAAAAGACTTATCATTCATGTGGAGTTTGTTTACTTTACCAGAGTAGAAATGTCCTTCAAGAATCCGTAGATGATCTTTATTTTGTTATTTTTACAAGTTTGCATTGTAAGGTTAAATCTTGCAAATACATATTCGTCTGTTTTTTTGTGCTTTTCTGCTTCTTTTTTGCTTTATACTTTAAACGCAATTCCAACTTCCACTTTTCACTTTTCCAAAATACGAACTTGTAAACAAAAATAGATCATTAAAGGGCCTCTTAGCATTTAAAATGATTATTTCTTTAATTACTGTAAAAAGCATAGTTAAGATGCTTTTATGTTGCCAAACTCAAGGCAAGAAGTAGGGTGTGTATGCCACAGACCTGCAGGTCCATCAGAGAGTTTTTGCTCAGTGCCTCAGTGGAATGAGCCTGAAAATATTTTGAATATTCTCATATCTAGTTGCGCTGCAGCCGTTTCTGTAACAATTCAGCTGCAGTAAAGAGGGTGAATTCTGTAAAGCTGAATGTACAGTTCTGTGCAAAAATCCTCCAGCCAACCCTCATGTCTTTACATTATTTATTTTCCAATCTGCCAAACATTTTGTAATCCTAAGAGGACCTTTAGATCGTTCTTCGATTAACCAGGGAACTCTTTCTGATGGATGAAGCTCTGATCTATGATAGCTGAAGCACCAATCAACCAGGAATTACTTTATTAGTTTATATTACATAACAGCTAAGATGATGAAAGTGTTAAAGAAAATGTAAATGCTTTAGTTGGCTTCATGATTTTACCTTGGCCTCATGATTAATCTGTATATAACTGCTGCAAAGACTCGGTGTTGTCACCGTTTCAGAGCACACCACGGTGCTGCGAGACGTCTGGAGTCCCGGGCATAACCAGGTGTCTGCGAGCTGTCACGCTAAGGTGGAAGCTGAGCAGTGAAAGTAGAAGAGAGGCCAGATAAATTGCCAGGGGACACATTGTCTCACTGCTTGCTACGTGGTGTTTGTGTTGTCTGAACTGTACATGTCACGGATGCATTAAATGAAAGGGGACATTTACGATAGCTGAAAGAAAGAAAAAAGCAGCCTCATCCTTTTATTTGCTGCTTTGAATTGCAACCTTTACTCCAAATGTAGGAAAATGGTGAATGTCAGCTTGAGCCGTAACATGGAGGGACAGATGCTGTCACTGGTTCCCGCTTCCCGATCTCCCAGCATGATAGCACGACAGATCCTGGCTTATAGTTTCTTTTAAACTTACACAAAACGTTGTTGTTCCAATGCTACTTTCAGAGATATACTTTTATCCCCAGTATCATCCAGCAAAATATTCCATCTTCAATAGAGAGATGAGAGTATTCTGACACAATGTGACGGCTTACTCATTCACAGCAGCCCCTGTCAAAAACGGAGCTCATCTCGTGAGCTGCTGCTGCCAAGGGTAAGAAGCTTCTCCTGGAGTGCAGGCTATGAGCTGAAAGGATTGTGAGATGCCATAAGGGCTTTGATATCTCCAGGTGGAAAGTGAAAGTGTAGCATTTTAGGCGGCTGGGCGGCAGAGACAGATAACCTGTTGACATTAGAGGCCATGCTTGCAGAGACGGATCAGTGGTGGCTGTTTACTCGGCTCATGTCGGGCTCTCCTCTGCCTCAAGTTTGCTCCTTTTCATGCTTGGCAACATTAGGTTGATTTGCTTTTTAATCAGTTTATGCTTAAAATGTAAAAACAAGTCATGAACAATATTGAGAAGTGTCTGAAACAATTACTTATCAGTTAAAACAGAAATCAGAGGCTAATGGTTTATAGTTTCATTTTCCATTAAAGCCAATTAACTGGCTGATTATGCAATGTGGGAGCATTTGTTTCTATTATATTATCATTTTTAATGAATGCTCAGTAAGATCATTAACTCTCCGTAAGTTTTAGGTTTATGCTTACTAACAACAATCTTACAGACTTTGCTGCAGCACACAGAGCTTATCTACTCTCATTCTGAGCTTTGGTGCCTAAAGGTGTCCTGAACAGAAATCATTGAGCCGTCCTAGTATTTTTCAGGAACATACAACAACAATCCGAACACTCATCTACATTTTCTAACAGTATCAGCACTTTAGCGGTGCTTCTGTGCTGACAGAGCTGACATATAAATCCCTATAGACGAGCCGAGGAAGTGGCAGCAGTATAGTAATTGGGGGTTTGCTGTCATTTAACTTGGTTAACCTGAAAGGCAAGCTGTCCATCACACCTTTCTGAAAAGTAATATCATTCCTGTTCTTATTTTTAGAATCTAATCAGTCTTGTGTGGACAGCATCGTTGGATCATTCTGGCTGATCTTGCAGACAAACGGGATTCAGCCGCTTATGCACAGAAAAGCAACTTGCAGCACAGCAGCTGGCCAGTTTTATCTTGTGCTGAAGTATATAGATTTCCACCTGATAAGGATGATCCCATGTTTATTCAGCTTTGCCTTATTACTTATGAAACATTTTTATTAGAAGGCCCTTAACCAAGGAACAGTTTCTTTAGGGGACAAAACGTTAATGTTTTCCAAAGCTCCCTGAATAAGTAGCATATCTAAGATGGAGTTAGATCATTGCCCTTGAAGTCGGGGAAGGATATAAAAAGATACCAAAACCCTTCCCGCTTCTAAAATTTCACCCCCTCCCAAACAAAGATGCAGTTCTGGATACCTAAAGAGGTAAAGACTATCTGTGAGAGTTAATAAAAGATGTCGGCTGGGAATGGCCAAACAAACCTGCATGTCTGCCACGGCCGTGCAGCGAGGCTGAGAAAAGTCATGCATCGTTTCATTCTGCAGAGTCATGGCACTAACTGGATCAATTTGGAGGTGTCCTCGGGAGGAGCTATTAACTGGGATGTAAAAAAATAACAAGTATTTAGAGTATGAAAAGTTATTCCCGGATAAGCCACTGAATTCATGGAACAAAATCTGTACATGAATAAACTGGGTTTCTATGGCCATAAAGACTAAATTTTTGCAGGTCTACGTCGCCTGAAAGGGACATGTTGGATTAGTAGCAAACTGTGGCATTAACAGAATAAGTATCTGCTCAGGTTACGTAAATAAAATGTAGATCTTCTATAGTTTTTATTCGGTATCAGTTCATTTTTCCATGCCGTGTTTCTCCAGCAGTAACTGCTGTGTGCAGATTTATCTATAATCTAATATTTGACCATATTTAATGTTGGCTTTGTAAGTAAACAAACCATTCAGACATGTTTATTATATTTAAGGGAAATATTATAAAAAATAAAATATTCTAAACTAATCTTGGGTTTCACTTAGTTTCAAACATACACACTTACACTACAGGTACTAATGGGAAAATTAGAATATGCTGGAAAAGCTGTTTTATTAAGGCAATTCAACAAAAAGGTGAAACCAATACATTTTACATAGAACAGATGCAAGATTTTACTTTCAGAAGACTGACATTTTTGTATGTATCCATTTTTTATATAGTGGTTTTCTGAAGCTGCAAATCCTGATCAACAAAATCTTAACAAATAAAAGCTGAAATAAATTGATTTGCATACTGTTGGTCTATATGTGTACATTTCATCTTTGAAGTTAAGTTACAGAAATGCAGCATTTTTTAGGATGTTCTAATTTTCTGAGTAGTACCTGTATTTTTTAGTTATGTGAGGTTTCTCAATGTGTCCAATCATCTTTTCTTAATTTGAAGCTTAAAACACGATGTGTTTAAAATTTATGGTGGTTTATTGTTGATAGTTTTCTCGTTTCTCAATGCTAGCAATGCCTTTTTTTAGTTATACTTGTTTGATAAAAGAATGAAACGCTGAAATCTTTGTGTTGCCCGTAGATGAAAGAAGAGGGTCAAGGAGTTCAGATGGTGAAGCTGTCCAATCTGAATGGAGTGAAGAAGGCTGAAAATGAAGAGGAAAGAAGAGAGATGATCACTCCTGCTCTGAGAGAAGCCCTGACTAAGCAAGGTGAGGAAAAACAGCTAAATATAATGGACAAATAATAATTTACAAAAAGAAAAACTAGATTTCTGAAGCTGAAGAGGACATCTGGATGCTAACTGACTGATAACACACTTGGTCATTGGCAAAATGTTATGACGCTTTGATTTATGTGTAACACCTTCCACGAGAACATCTGGTGGGTGTCGTTGGTGACTGTGTGCAATATATTCACATTATCAGGCTGAATTGCTTTATAATTAGAGCTGTAGCCCTCCAGCTGCTTTATATTTAACCTTATTCTTTCCACGAAGCCAGGAATAATTAAGTTAGAAGCTGTACTTTTTTCTTTTTCGTTATGCTTTTAGCAGCTAATCTTAAAACTGTCAGCAAAAAAGCCTGTTTAGATTTTTCTTCTTCATACAAGCTGGAATTAAATTAGAATTTTTGGGGGGTTCCTATCATTTTGTTAAAAAAAAATTCAACATGAAGTCGGAGAGAAAGATTTTATTGGTCCTTAAGGGCAAATTATATCATTGCAGAAAATAGATAAGTAGATGTAGTTGTGGGGATTGTTGCTATACAGATGAGGAAGTCTCCAACCAAACAGTTTTTATGTTGTTCACATTTAATTGACTGAAAAATGCTTAACTTGAGTCTGCAAAGATGAAGGTAATTATCCCTGAAAATCTTGTTTATTTCTTGGGGTTTGTTTCTATCCTTGTGGTACAACTGCTGTAGCCACTGGTATTTCTTTCAGCTCCTTCCTGCTGGGTGGGTTCTGCTGATGTTCGGCTCTCTTTCAGCCATAGACTTTCAGTCAGATTGAATTTGAGGCTTTAACTTAGCCTTTTAAAGAGGATTAACTGTCTCCCGTGAAACCAATCGACTGTTGCTTGGCAGGGTGGTTGGGTCCATCGTCTGAACGATCTATACCGGTCTCATATCCCCTGAAGCAGAAATTTGTTGAAAATGTTTTGCACCATCCATTATTCATTCAATTCTGACCAGTTTTCATGGACCTGTTGATGACATCAGCTCACAGCGTGCTGATTCCTGGGTTGCCAGATCTGACTGGCAGCTTCCAGCCCAAACACAGCGGGAAACCAGCCCACATCAGTAAAAACAAGCCCATATCGCAACCACTCTAAAAACTCAAATGAAACCAATAGCGTTTCGCAGCGACCTGGGCTGACCAGTCACCACCACTGATTGATGATTTCAAGGTCAACATATCCTCAAGCCATCTGCTGTGAATTATTGTATCTTTTCATACTGCAATGTGTATCGCATTGTTAGAAAAGACCCCCCCGATCTTCTGTAGAGCTCTGCAGCTCCTACCCTTACCTCATGATAACTGATTTATGCCTGATATGATTTTTGTTAGCAGGTTGAATGTGGTGGCATGTACTTGTTTTTCTACGAATGCTTGTATCTTTTTTTCTTTCAGTAACTAGAGCCTGATCTGAATTTTCGTCCTCACCTGTTTGAGGAACCCTGCAGTTTTCTTTAAATTTCACTGACCAGTTTGCAATACTTAAAATCCTATAGATAAAACTGTTAAGCATGAATTTACGTTCCAGTTTTTAAGATGGCAAAGTGGCAAATAAGCCAAACCTGCTGAAAACTTCTGCAAATATTCAGACTCAGCGCAGCCAGTAAACTACCACTCATTGTAAGTAATCAGGAATTCCTCAGCCTCGACAACGTACTGTTGCACAGTTCAGACAAAATTAATGCCTTGAAACACATGGACCGTTTGCAGTTAATCAGGGGCTGAAATTACATCCGCTTCCTTTCTTTCGGCCGTCAGTTATTACTGAAGCTAATCAAAGGTGCAGTGAGGAGAAGTGTGAAGCTGGGAAGTCTGTGTTGTCTAATGGGACCAAATGATGCAGTGAAGTCCGCTCTGCTCTACACAGAAAAGGAAACATCTTGTGTTTGTGCAAATATGAAACCTGCCTGTGTTAATGGAGTTTGACGAAATGAATTGGAGGATTTGGCTCCAACTTGTTTAAACATCCATGCTTGCAAATGCAAACAGTAACCTAAGCGTGTAGGAAATACTGTAGGCCTCTTTGGTCTCTCATCAGATCTGCATCTAACATTGTACTACATTACTCTACTATTCTGTGTACTATTTAAGCCTCTAATTTTCAGCCAACACCCCCCCCACACTGTTAGATTACACAACACACTATAAATAGGACTCGGTTAGGAAGACTTCATTTGACCAAATGTTGACCTATTTCATGTGTTTATGTTGGCAGGAGTCAGTCCGGCTGCGTTCTTTGTTTTATTTGGAATAAAATAATAGGGTGAACATTTTGGCTTCATTTAAATGGCATTCAATCTTGGAAGGCTTTGCTTTCTGTTGCCTTTTTCTGGCTCGTCATGCATACAAAGTCACATGCTTCTGAAACTATTGTGCTCTTTCCAGGAATTTTTTTTTAAGCTACTGATGCACATGATGGAATATAGTTTGCTTTTAACAAAGCCACACACCCATTTTAAACGAAGTAATGAAAGTAGAGGATGGAGTTGATCAAAAGCACAGGAGGATGAGTTTATTTTCATTCAAAGTTACTGGATATGAGGCATTTTTACATCTGTAAGAAGTCAGTCTATTCTTTCTGAGGTGTATTAACAAAAGGTTAGGAACTGAAGGCGCTACCTGATGTCTATTTTGTAAAAGAACAAAATGGTTTTATGTCCCTCAGAAAAGTTGAATTATTTGACCTTTGTTAAGATGATAGCAGGCTAAAAAAGTTGGCTTGAAGATATGGATCTCATTAGTTCTGATCAGTAGAGTTGTCGCGTCTGTGCAGTATCATTTCTGTTCGTCCATTATAGAGGATAGAGTTTAACAAATGAAATATCTAAATAGTTCAAACATCTTGGTGGTTGAATTATTTTGCTGAAAACTGACCAGAAAAAGGGACAGACTGATAACAGAACTATTATTTTGACCTGGGACTTATTAGGAACAGTTTTAGATGAGAGTAAAAGCATTTCATTCTTGCTGTCTTGTCTTTCTCTCCCTAAAAAAGGGGGTTAGTAAACACCAGGAGTTTAAAAGACAATAAAATCAGTGTTTGTGCATTTGTAATAGTCTTTTTATCCTCTGAAACGGGAGTATCATTAATCACAGGCAAGCTGTTTCATCCACGTATTCATGAATAATGTTTGTTTTGACTCATCCTTTTTACTATTCTTATTTTATTTTGTTTAATAGCTGCTAAAATCTTCCTGTTATACTACCGTTTCACTGTATAAAAATTAAAACCTTAATCAGACCATTCATCTCCTGGAAAGTCACTTAAATGCAGGAAGGCCTCTTTGATGAAACAGCCCCATTATCATATTCTGCTACTTCTTAAGCACATTACGTAAAACAGACAAAAATATTCTCTTTGACAGATGTCATAGAGGAGGATGTGTTAAAAGGAAGAGAAGGAAGCCGGCATTGACTCACGCAAACGTTCACAACCAGTGGTTTGAGGCTGTGCAGTAATGAAAGAGGATAGCGTGGAAGTTTTGTGAAGGAAACACTTTATCCTCCTTTTGTGCTAAAATGGAATCTGAAATGCCCCCCCTCCTTTCATCACTGGTATGCCCCTTACCAGCAGCAATGTTAGAGCCTTTTTCAGCCAATGAAAATGATCTTATGACTGTTGAGCAGGACTTTATTGATGTCCCCACTCCAGACAATATAACTGTCTATCTGCAGAGCTCGGCCCGCGTGGTGGATGTTTACCAATTAAAGGCCTTATCCCTCATGCCTTATAATGTTCCTGTCTTCTTTTGTCTGTGCAGGATATAAACTAATCGGAAGCCACTCAGGAGTCAAGCTTTGTCGATGGACTAAGGTAATGGATCTTTTTCTAGATCATCTAATATCATTCATGAATTTCTCATGATGAAGAAATCATGTCGTTTCTGTTGTCAGTCCATGTTGCGCGGACGAGGAGGTTGTTACAAGCACACCTTCTACGGCATCGAGTCCCACCGCTGCATGGAGACGACCCCCAGTCTGGCCTGCGCCAACAAGTGTGTTTTCTGCTGGAGGCAAGTACCACCACCACCACGCTAACATGCTTTTTAAATTCGTCTTTAATTGAAAATTAAGGTTAAAGGGGAAGTTCGGTATTTTTCGATCTGTACCTATGTTGTAGCATACTATATGAGCATTTACTCACCCAGACAGTTGTGGTGCAACTCGAACTCCATCAGAAAATATTTTATATCCACACGCGAGCGGTATACGTCCATATAATGGGAGCGATCGGGGCAAGAGACGCTCAGCCTCCAAATAAGGCATTATCTGCCACAAAACGCCTTCATTTAACCAATGTGTTGTTAGCAAATGCTATTCGGATCCCTCCGTGAGCTGGATGCAGCATGTACTTCTGTTGTTGTTTTTTCCGGGGTCCTTTCAAGCCTTTCCACCCCATCTGTGACGGAGATTACGTCA
>JAVQJG010066748.1:0-12495 GCA_036024015.1 Craterocephalus amniculus | reverse complement strand
GTCCTCTGGACACGTCCAGCTGTGGGATGTCCGTTTTACACTGGTCCTATGGACACGTCCAGCTGTGGGGTTGCCTTTGGGATTTCCTTTCCTCTCTTCGCTGGTCTCTGAGTATCGTGGACCTTATTTCATGGTTCTGAAATCATAGTTCTTTGTCTTAATGCTCTGTTTAAAGATGAAGGGTTAGGCCAAAGGGCCAAAGATGGGTTCATCTGCTTCAGGTTGGCCCTGCGGGGCTGACGCAGACGCTGTGTGTGTTTATACTCGACTGTTAGCAAACACGGCGGGTCGCAGTTTCTTTTCCGGATATACAGACTGTGGTAGGCTGTTACCGGCCGATACAGGTTTACCTCTTACAAATTACATGCATTGATTGCTCTTCATGGGCCGCTGTCAGCAGATAGAGATGCAGCACAGTCTGATCATTTTCCCCGTAACTCTTATTTGGCCTCTCTGTTGATTTTGTGCAGCAAATCAATAATCTGTCACTAGAATCAGTGCCTTCATCAGGACATTTTGGTCTGCGATCTTGGACGTAGTCAAATATTCGGGAACAAGTATCACAATCTGACCAATCACAAAAGAGAACTTCTACATAGCTGTGTCAGCGTTAAAAGGCGCATGTCACGTCTGGAGGAGATGTGTGTTGAACCTCTCAAACCTACAGCGGTGATGCTGTTATTCTCCTGACACAGGCGAATCCTGAGTAGACTTTCTATATTTCCCTGCTTCAACACACCTGACTCGGATGTATGGCTCTGTATATAAAGAATTTGGTCTTTATATACTGGATCTGCTTGGTGTTGTTCTGCTTTCATTTAAAATATTAAACATAACTTTATATCCTAAAGAAAAAATGCACAAAAATAGGGATCTTATTATTGAAAATATAAATAAATAATTGCTTATTACAGTGACAGACAATACGGAATTGCTTAATTAAACTAAAATAGAAGCGCTGAGGGAAAATAAATTTAATTGGGAGCTGAAAGAGCCGATTCTTTTAGAAAAGAACCAAATATTCCATCACAATTATTCAACTTTTAACTAGATGTAATTAAATAAATGAATAAATATGTGCTCATGCTGCCAGTAAAAAGTCTGTCTGGTCGTGTATATGTACCATTTATTATCCTGTGACAGAATTACTGTTATAATTAAAGACCTATATATGTATTTATGTACATATGTGTGCCGAGAATCCCCCAAAATCAGTTTAATTTTTAACTTGTAAAGCCATAAACAGGAAGAGGGGTTTAATACTTTAGCAAATGCCATGCTCATTCTCTTTGTCCTGTAATGAAAAGAAAATTGTTGTGGTTTTGTGATATTATGTCCTTTGAATGAAGTGAATAATATTAGTGTCCATCTCGTCTCGTTTCCATTTCCAATATTTACCAATGTAGACATTTTCCTGAATCTAATTTCCTCCCTCATTGGAGAGCTCACTGTCTGTGATTTATTATATCCTGATGCATCTTGGAAGGTTAAAAAATGTGACCTGAATAAAGTAGTAGATAACTATTGTTGCCATGGTAATGTGCCGATAAAGACTCTGTTTCAGTCACTCACTAGCTGTGTGTTTTAAGTCTAAGCTCCAGTTTGGTCCAAGTCTGAAAGAAGTAAGGCGGTTGAGAAAAAGCCCAATTTGGAATTATTTTCAGCGTGTAAAGAACTGTTGGGGGCAGTAAAATTATCATGTAAACAAAATACTGCAACTCTGCCATAGAAATTCGATTTTATTTGATTCATAAAACACTTTTCATACAAAGAAGCAGCATAACGTGCTCTACATTTCCTCCATTCATGCTTTTTATCTGAAGATGAGGAGCTGCTGACATTATAGCAGGGAGCCTTCTGCTAACCCTGAGTTATCTGTATCAATACTACAGAACACATATTTTTGCGATTATCGGCACCCCAAATGGTGCACAATAAACTCTGAAGTTGAGTGTCTTTTTGTAGGGCTTAAAAATCTCCTGTTAAAGATATCTGATAAGTTATTTCTCCCCATAGCAAACCTTTGTGGGTATCAGTGCAGCTCAGTCAACACAGCTTAAGAATGAAAATGTCACATTCTTTTGTGTCTGAGGAGAATAAAGAAATAAAATAAAGTGAAATATGCAAGGCCAAGCAGAACCCTGCAGACCGGTGACATATCTGCTGTCAGGGCTGAAAGCTGTTCACTGGGTTCCTCTCATATATGGAACATTCAGGCTCCAAGTTCAGACTTCCAGCTTCTATTTGAAGTTCTTCACATCCAGACTGAAGGTAGATATTAGGAGTAACATTTATAACCTGAATTCCCAAAATTTGGGACATTCTTTAAAATCTGACTTAATTGAAATCAAATGATGCTCTGACCACATGATCAGTATTTTATTACCAGGATTACATCAGAATAAAAAAGCCGTCTTAACTGAGAAGCACGATGAGCTCATGTCAGATGTAATGCGGCAACACTTCTCACAATAGTTTCCTGCTGTCCATACGTATTGAGGTTAGGAATTCCTGCAATCTTGTTTTGAATGTCGTCCCATGCTAACCTGGCTCTGGCCAGATTAATATGCTCCGCATGGCTTCACATTATCCACCTGGAACCACTCCATAAGCTTTGCTCTCTGAAGGCGTGGTTGCACAAAAAAATCCTTGTATGTGATTGGAGAAACCACGTGTCTGTCATTCTGAATGATGCACAACTTCAACCACTCACAACCACAGGAGCCCGTAACGAGGGTGAGAACGACGCAGGAAAAAAACTAACAAAACAGAACTGCTGTCATGGTGAAAACGGAGCGGGAGCTAACAGCCCTAAAATGTTGGTGAATGATGGATGTCGTCTGCAAAATCGAAGCCGTATTCACACCCCCGCATGTTTAGAAACTAATGTTGCATGAGTAATACATCACATCTGTTCATATCCCGCCCGGAGATCCCGACTGATCCGATAATTTTTTAGTCAGAGCAGAGAGCGTCTATGGACGTGACTCCAGACCCTCTTGTATTTCAGCCGAAGCTGAGCTGAAATACATGAGGGCCTGGCAAAAGCCTTGCTGATCCCATTCCTGGCTGATAGAGGTTTCCAGCTGCTGAAGAGTATGCGGAAGTGCTCCCTTGTGATTGGTCAGTCTGTGATACTAGTTTCCGGATATATGATTACCTTTAAACTGCAGGCAAAAGTGACATAACACGGAATTTTTCCAGATCTGATGACAATTTACATCACTGATCCTCCAGCCACGTTGGTGATTTGTTGCACAAAATCAATGGAGTAACCAATAAGTACGAACATGGAAAATTAGCTGACTGTGCTGCTCATCTAACAGCGGCCCATAAACACTGATCAGTGCCGCTGCCTGCAGATCTGGAAAAGAAACAGCGACTGGCGCGTTTCCCAACGCTCTGCATAGGCTCCGCAGGGCTGGGCTGACGGAGACGCTGCTAAACCAATCATTGTAGTCTTGGTGAAGATGCAGGGCGTGGGTGGGCCAGTTCTCGTCCAGGACTCTTCTCTCTTCTCCTTATAGGTCTCTGGACTAATTAAGTAATGTCAGAGTCAGAGACACAAACCTTCCATGAAGGATTTATCTTTGTCCATGACCCTGACACACAGAGATGTCTCCAGTTTCTCTAAATCTTGTGATGATGTTTTGCTCAGGAACGTTGTTTCTGAAGTATTCTACCATCTTTCCCAGGCTGAGCGCCTCTGTCCACCTTTGTTTCTCTAGGACGCCATCATGTTCCACACCTGATGTCATTCCCTTCATCCCAGCTCAGGCTTTATGTACTTTCCTGCAATTTGTTGCCAGGTTCCAACCATTCTGAGACCTTTAGCTCCATCACATCTGGCATTTTGGTTAGTTTCTTCGTTATGTTCTGACGTCTGTTATGTTCTGATGTTCTGCTGGGAATGAAATATTGATCATATGAGTTGAAGGTTTTACCCCAATATTTATGAAATTTGGGTTGTTGCTAACTTTTCTTTTTCCTTTTGGATAAAGTAACAAAATAATTCAGTATATCCATATTATTTTATCTTGGCATTAAAAAACATGTATTTACCCAATACGAATTGGTATTAACACGTTACAAAAGTTGTTTACGTTGAAAATGTAAATCAGGCTGCCATAAAATAGCTCCAACCTCTGGCAGATGGCTAATGCTGCTGCTTTGTTCAGAGAAAAGATCCAGCTAACAAATCATGAGATGTTTACAGTAATGTTTCTAGCCGACTAGTGAAGACGGCAGCTGTCAGCGTGTGAGAGGAAGAGAATTAATAATTGATCCTAGTTTTATGTAGCGTACCATTTTGCTTGTCCTATCATATTAAC
Organism: Craterocephalus amniculus; assembly: GCA_036024015.1. Taxonomy (NCBI): domain Eukaryota; kingdom Metazoa; phylum Chordata; class Actinopteri; order Atheriniformes; family Atherinidae; genus Craterocephalus; species Craterocephalus amniculus. The sequence continues at coordinate 8,164 of JAVQJG010066748.1, read as the reverse complement.
CCCTCCAGTGAAGGCTGAAGCTGAACAAAGCAGATTTCTGGTCTATCTGTTGTGGCGGGAAAACACCAACAGTTATTTATCATGAGTTCCTGGATGTCTCATCGGCTCTGGCTGCATAAACACACCACGTTTCGCAGGGCTACAAAGGAGAGGAATTCCTAAAAAATTAAACTGGGATGTAATATAAGTTCAGACTTTCAGGTTTAATTGACAGTGTTTAATAAAAATATCCCATTAAGTGTTTAGGAATTGGAGCCTTTTTTATGTGAAATATCCTCATTTCAAGGGTTCAAAAGTAATTGGACAATTAACATTATCGTAAATAAAATTTTTCTCTCTTAATTGTTGTCAGGAATCCTTTACAGACAACTGTCTTAAGTCTAGAACCACAAATGTCTCAGAACGCCGGCTTTTCTCCTGAAGCTGAAACCACCACTGTCTCCAAATGTCGGCTTTCCTTCTCTGTGATCTGTTGTCTAACCTTCACTGCAGTTGCCTTTAGTGGCCTGTGTGGGGTCCTCTCTGCTTCTTATTTGGTCTTAACCAAGTGAAATTCCAGGTCAGTCAGGCTCTGATGACTAACTCATGGCAGAATATTCCAGTTCCATGCCTCAACAAAAATCCTTAACCCTAGTGAAAGCTGTAGCTGACCCCAGCTGGTCAATGCGATGACCAGTTAATCAGCGATACCATGCAAGGCTAGCAAGTGGTAACATGTTGGACAGGCCAGGGATCCTCTGCACCACCAACAGAGAGACCAGCAAGACTTTAATCCATTCCTACTTTACCTACCATGCATGTTTCTGGACTGTGGGAGGACAATCCAAGTTCATTTTGAGATTTACAGTGATGAAAATGGAGATGTTCTGGTGTGAAAATATACAGCAGTCTACAGTATGAAACATCATGCTTGGATCTGACTCCACCTGAACCGGAATGACGTGGCATCCTATTCTTCTCTCATCTTTGTGGAGAAGGATTCTTGCTGGATATCTCTCGCTGTCATTTGATCAACATTGATAACAATGATGATAAACAGAGCAAAGCCCACACAGCTTAAGAAGCAGAAAGTACCAGTCTGGCAAACAAGAGTGAGCAGACTAAAGCAAACAATATTTCCATTAAGGATTAAGATGGAAAGAACATACACAGCCTTGTGACTCACACTGTATCAAAGGCCATCTGCTCAAGTGCTCCTCTAAAGAAACTCCCAGAGCAGACGGAAAAACAATACATTCTCTGTCTCACTGTAACACTGTTTTTGTTGATATGATGACAGGCGTTGTATCGTGATGCTCTGAGGGCCTTTACTCTCGTTAGAAGTGGTTTGGAAAAGGCCACCATGGTTTAGATAAACGGGGATGATTCAGTTTGTCAGTTATTTTAGTGGGAGAGAAGCTGGGATTAAGCTGATTTAAAGCAAAGTATTTCATCCATTCATCCATTTATCTATCCATCCGTCCGTCCGTCCGTCCATCCATCCATCCATCCACCCACCTATCCATCCACCCATCCATCCGTCCATCCATCCATCCATCGTCCATCCCATAGACATAATAAAGAGTAGACGCCGCATCGACCGCTATCACCTATTGAAGCCAACGAGCCGTGGGGCCTCCATATTGGACCGGTCAGCCGCTCCACGATGACTGGCAGGCGCAGTGAAATAAAAGGCATTTAATCCATCGTAACTCGAATTCTGAACCGATTGACACTTTTTTTTCTGAAAACGTGATGATAACATGCACCAATGATACAATAAAAATATTTCAGCCTAAAGCCTATTATTAATTGTGGGATTATCAGTGATAAAATGTTCTATAATATATAGTATTCATTCATCCATCCATTTGTCCATCCATCCATCCATTTGTCCATCCATCAATCCACCCATCCATCCATCCATTTATTTCCCATATAAACTGACCAGGGAGGCATCCAGGAAGCATCCTAACCATATACCTAATAAACAGAATCTGTGACAGTGGGCAGCCTTGGTGTTGTCCAACCTTCACCGGAAACTGATGCAATTACTTCCAGAAAACTGGACCAAACTCTGGCCCTGTTCAGGTTGTCCTCATCAAAGGGTCTGGTAACCCATATTATCAGTCACTGCCCACAGGACTCCGATGATGGACAATTTATCCAGTTTAATGTAGTGCTACATTTTGACACCATCACCAGGGGGTGTTTGCTTGCTTGGATATTGCGGTTCTAACACACCTGCACTGACATGTTCGGACAACACCTGCCTAACACAAGATAACAGAACCAGGAGCAGAAGGTTCATTCTCCCCCTCCTCTCACCTTTTCCATCAGGACGTCCTCCCTCTTTCCAAGTATCTGTTGATAAAACATACACATGGTCACTGATTTAAGGTTTGCGGGTGTTAAAACAGCTGAGGCTGATTTACTAACTGGCCGCACCATTTTGCATGTTTGCCTTGAATGAATATGTAATCTGGGTGTCTGTGTAAGAATGTGTAAAATACTGGGAGGAGTTTATGCAAATAAATCAGCATGATTTAATAAACGTGGAACTGACAGTGGCTGTTTCTGCGTCTATATTTAGCGCTTCTGATGGCAGGTGTTAACTGGCTGCAGCTGGGTGAGAGGAAGCAGCCCAATGGAGACAAACATCAAAAAGAGCTGCATTCTTACTTATGATGTCATTAACGGAGCATGTTTCAGTCCATGCACATACCATGTTCTATAACCGGCTCTGTACCCGGTATCCAGTTTTCTGCTCTTGGAAAGTGAGCTGCACATGTCGCTCAGTACTAGCCAGAAGAATCTCTTCTGTCACCAGTGCTCTACGTTTACAACTTTCTTGCTCTCTGTCTGCACTCTCCATAGTAAATCTATTGTGCATGCTAAATTCTCATTTAAATAAGGCTGTTTGAGCGTACTATCGATTACAGAATCAATGTAAGCTGATCACCGGTAAATCATGGAAACACAATGGACACAATTTATTTGCGCTTGCTGTTTTGGATGTCAGTAAATCAGTGCTATAGAGTTTCATTCTGACGTCCTGACTCTGTGATTGCTCTCCTTTTGCATAAGATTTTTAATAAACTTGCATGGATCACTCTCATCAAGACTCTTAATAAATTATTTCCACCATACTCCCCAGAAACCACCAACTCACTATTTTATTGCTATTTTCATTGGAAATTGTCAAAAGATATTTGGATCTTTTCCTCCTGCACACAGCACGCCATCAGATAATTTCCTTTACTGCTGTGAATTAAACTTCATAGTTAAACACAGAAGATGTCATTAGGGGAAAATTTTCTCTCCGTTTGATTTCTGTTGTATTTAAATAGTTCTGCATGAATGCACACATTTGTATGTTTATGATTTGCCTTTAATAATCCATCACTGTAATCTTGCATCAGTGTGCTTCTGTGTATGTGCAGTTGCTGTCTTGTTCTGCGTGACAGCGTCAGGATAAGGAATTATTGATGACACCTAAACTCCTGCTTCTTGCTCATTTGGATTTTGCCTGCGCCACACCTTGCCTTGTAAATTTACAGCATTCCCATTATTTTATTTGCATATTTATATGGACATGGATGCATAGTTTCCATGCACGTAGACGTATTTGCATCGGTGCGTTGGGTTGGGTGAAAGATATACAATGGCAGCAACTTTACGGAGGCCCTTCATAAATTATGTACATGGATTCTTTGTGAGTGGTGAGGTAAGATCCCGTAGAGTCCTGCTGAAATTAACTGAGCATCACTTTAACAGTGAGAGACTGCTCGCTGTTTAGATGCAAAGATTGATTACAGCCTGGGTTACTTTAACAAATGGTGCCTTCATAAAACATTGGGTTTTCTGGAGAGATGGGCTCCAGCTGACTCACAGTGCGCTCTGCAGTGTGGTCACATTTGTATGCAAAAATTTACTCAGTTAAAGTGATAAAATAGTATTTTTTTCCATATTGAGTGCTTGTTTCAGCCATAACGTTTCCCCATCTATTAGTGGCAAGCAGACTTTGTCTGCTTGTACAGCACATCAGCATGTGTAACACGTACAGTCACAAAGACAAGCGCTAATTAGACGAATGAGATGAGCTTTAAGTAATCAGTGGAAGACAAATACAGACTTTAAAGGTAAATGTTTGGCAACAAAAAGGAACAGATTAAGTACGACAACAACTCAACATGACAATTATGAAGACTTTTAAAAAGTGATCAGAGGAGTGATAATGATGTGATTATGATGAGATGTGAGTATGATGATTAGGCCTGTTAGGAATTTGTAAGGTTACATATTCTTAAAAAAAGTGATAATAATATGAATTTTTTTGTCATTATTTTTGGTGTATTTTTTGGATATGTCAAAATAGATTACAAGAACACCTGTCAAATGTCAAATGGCGTTTAAAACCTGTGAAATAGATCAAAATTTTGATTTTAAAGGAAGTGAAATTTAAATTCATGTAAAAAAATGTTACCAAACATTTTCAAATTTACCAGTTTCACTAAAATGTAATGCAAAGTAAATATGTATATGAGTATTAAAATGTTGTTTTACTTTAAGTGTTGCCATATTGCCAGTTCATTGTATATGCAAATACAGGTACAACAATATAGATGTGTGCTGATTGATTTGGAGATTAGTTCTGATTCAGGAAAACTTTATAGGGCAATTTATGTCTGCAGTCAGCTTGTCCATAGCAACAGACATAAAGCAAACGAGATAAAAATAAGAAAAGTCCCCATATTTAGCATTATTACACCAGCAGTGGCAGCAAACCAGAGTGAAGCAAAATAATTCACAGTTCATTAAAGTTCACGGCAAAAATAAAGAAATAAAACAGTTTTCTGTAAATGTACATGTAGCTGCATTTAACCACCTTATGGAGGATGGAATGAAGAAATTTGCAAAGAGGTTTGTTTTCTGCACCCGCACATGGTACCGCCGACCCAAGGGCATGATTACAGATTCACAGCTCAGTTCATGATCGGGGGGGGGGGGATAATGTTCCGTCTGCTCCCTGGACCACCCGTGGTTTCTAAAGAGAGCAGACGTCTTTAAGCCCCACTGTAATTTTAGAGCCAATGATGCCAGACATGTCTAAAGAGGCGGACATGCGACTGAAAGAGCCAGGTTCAAGCCCCCAGACTGTGGGTGCCCTTCAGCCAAGTCTTTATTTAAACATTTAAAAGCTGAAATAAAACAGAAGATCCACTCGAACCGGCGGCCTTCTTACTGTGAGACCACAGTGCTAACCACTACACCACCGTACAGCCCCAAATAAAAAGCTACTCCTAGAAAATGTTTAAACTTGCAGATGAGCATAAGGAGGATCTTATAGATCATCTAAAGGTCAAGATGATTTAATAAATATGAGGATGATAAGAATGTTAATGATAAAGATAATGGTATTCTGATGGGGAAGGTGTTGATGGTAATGATGATGGTGATCGTATGGTTAATGATAAGAATGGCAAAGATAATACGGACGAAGAAGATAAAGAAAAGAGATGATAGAGAGTGACGCTCATCATGAAGATGACATTCAGACAGTGATGAAGATGACATGGAGGCATTTTATGGAGGTAATGATGAAGACGGTGATGTACAGTTCGGGGTGCAAGCTGCATAGCTGCAGCTCCCTGCAACCACCAATCACATTGAACAGGTGGGAACATAAATGAACCGATGAATAAAAGAAGGAAGCCGAGAGTGATGACAGTGATCATGGCAACCTTGATGATAATTAGGATGATGACAGCAGCAACTGTGATGATAAAGATTCAGGATGATGATTAATATGATAGTGATAAAGTGAGGACTCTAATAACTGCAAAAACTTTAATATATATCGTCACAATTTCCCTTATGTCTGAACGCAGAGAGCAAAAGAGCAAAAAATGGCATAATTTAAGATACAAATAAATTCATCAGGTATCTAAAAATCCTTATCCTGAACACCCCCCCCCCATCTCATCACACATGCATCCACTCATTAGTGCGATGTCTCTGTAACCATTTCAAGCTGTCAGTGCAGCAGCTGGGGTGTTTGTAGGTGCTGTAGTCTTGCCTGGAGACATATGCAGGGGCTGTCAACGGAAATCACACCCTCACACTGATGCCACCTCCTCCAGCTTCCACCAATTACCCTCCTCATAAGTTTACCCTGCTCCCAAAAACAGCAAAAGCGCATTACTCTCCTCATAAGTTTACCCTGCTCCCAAAAACAGCAAAAGCGCTTCAGTCCCTTATACCTCTCCTTTACAAACAATATTATAAATAAAAAACATACCAACAGCTTCACCTCTACGGTGTTGTCCCGGACCTCTGCCTTTGACCTGAACACAGTCTTACAAACATCAACCTGTCTGTTTCCTGCAGGCTGGTGAAGAAGCACCTGGAGAACCTGCAGCTCCAGAAAGAGCTCCGGGGATCATGTATGCAAGCGGCCAAAATGAGAGTCTGGGCACTTCCTTCGAGATAGGGTGATAAGCTCAGTGCTAATGTGCTCTCCTGGACCCCTCTGGTGAAGTGTTCCAAGCACATCCCACAGAGAAGGCCTTGGGGAAGACCCGGGAAACGTTAGAGGGAATACAGCTCATGGCTGGTCTGGGAACAGCTCAGGATCCCGAGAAATGGGCTGGGAAAGAGGCCAAGTGCGTTTCCCTATAAGCCGCAGAATCCACAACTTAAACTCTGATAAGTGGTAAAAAATGAATGAGAGCCCATTCCTATCTGGACCTATCAGGCAGCACTTCGAGGATCTCGTTCTTTTGTCAAGTTATTGTAATAGAATTCACTTGCTCTGTTATATGAGAAGGCCCTGCGATGGCCTGGCAACTTGTTCAGGTGTACCCGCCTCTCACCTGGTAAAAGCTGGGGCAGGCTGCAGACCCCCGCGGCCATGAACTGGACTAAGCAGTACAGAAACTGACTGAATGACTAAATAAATATTACGTGGCACCCCCCCCACCCCCATTTTATACTGGACCCCTCAGTCTTCCAGTCCAACAGTGACTGCAGAAATACTCTTATTAGTATACCATTAGTATTTGTGATGGACCAGAAGCTGAAGACAGGAGATTCACGGATTCACCTGTACTCTAGGCTATTTTCAAACAACTCAATTTTTCTGTAAATGACAGATTCATCTGAATTCAAACCCCTGAATTGGGGCAGTGGGAGTGGAGAAGAACGGTGTCAGGAGGGGTAGCCATCAAGAGGGGGTCAAAAGGACAGGATACCGGGTATTGCTGGTTCATATTTTCTTTCTTTTTATCTTTTTGTTTTTGTAAAAAAGGAGGAAAACAACTGGTGTGTGAATGAGTAAAACGTTTCCTCTGTCCTTCTGTCACATTCAGTTGGACACATAGTAGCTTATTCATGAATTATGGAGTGTTTGATTCCCTAATGCTGCATTACTTTTAGTTTTGGGGCTGCTTACTGTCGCTGCTGATTTATTACAACAAAAAGGTACCATTCCTATTAATGGCACTCCCTTTTACCAAATAGAGTCAGCTCCATATATCCCATAATTCATCTTGCAGAATCCATCATATCCAGGGTGGTCTGAAACATCAACACACTGATGTCAGTCTAATCCTGGTACAGATGGGGGTAAGAGTGCTTGGCTGCTCAGACATGATGGGATGTGATGCCTCTATCCAGTGGTAAAGGGCCACATAGGGATGGGTGGTGGGGGCAGACAGAGGGATGTCAGATCAGGATGGGGAACACAGCCGGGAGATGCCACAGCACTTTGTGGCGAACCTGACAGACAGACTGTTCCTATCACACACACCCACACACCTTCAAAAGTAGTGTATGTGTGTGGTAGCAGCGAAGGTCTGGGGGTAGATGGATGATCTGAAGAGATCTTGACAGTTTAGGCCTGGTGTGTCTTTAAAGGGATATGTCAGAGTAGGGGTGTGTGTGTGTGTGTGTCTGTGTTGAACCATACAGTATGTGTGCATGAATTGCTCCAGTATGAATTTGTCTGCTTGCTCCAGTATAAATCTGTCTGGGTAACAGCTCTGCTGTCTGCAGAGGGGTGAACATGAACTGATACACTTCTTCTGATAAATACATCTCATGTCACAGCTCAGAAATACACCACAGGAAATATAAAAAATATTAAAAACATATGTACACTAAAATATTTGGTACATTTTACAAT
>JAVQJG010066743.1:0-37752 GCA_036024015.1 Craterocephalus amniculus | reverse complement strand
GGTTGTAGAAGCACGTTTTATCCTCCTCTTCCTGTTTACAATCTGACCCTGAACATTGAAGAGGAAAAAAATCAACTGGCGCTCAGAATATTTCCCTTATCAGACAGACGGATGAGACGAGGAGCCCTGCCACCGTGATGTAATGAGATCCTGAAGCTGTGTCACGCTACCCCGCAGAACCACCGCCCACAGGCGACCAGCAGATGGAGCTCTTTTAAATGGGAAACGTGTTGACACAGTTACACTTTTTAAAGAAAAGTAGTAAAGGCCTGAGTTACTGATCATTCCAGAAAGATGTAAATGTGTTTACCAAACAGTTTGGACTAGTTGTTGTTGCCGTATTTCTGTGTCCAAGATGGCGAACGTGATGTGCATGCGCAGTCCACACACATACGGATCTGCCAGAAATACAGATCTGGTAGCCACACCATGGTTTGGGCTCTAAAAATATAATAAATGATGCCGTTGCGAGTAAGTTATGGACGCTACCGACACAGGACGCGCGGACTGTATTGGACGAGCAGTATGGAGGAATATTGACAAGTTTTGTGGACTTTTTTCACAGGGCTTTATTTAACATCGTTGTAGCCGAGGAAAGCCAAATGGTAAACCTCCCGATATCTCCGGCTACATGATGATTATCAAGAAAATGTTCCAACGTCTCAATCAGCATGAGGGTGAGTAAACAAATGAAGGCAGATCATTCTGAGGGCGGAGTATCACTTTAAGGGATGCTTGCACTGCTCAGTGCTCCACACAGATTCTGAAGCCATTTCTTGTTGCTCATGTCAAGCTTGATACTTTTCAGCAAAGACTGTGTTCATATTAGGAACGTCTTTCATTGTTATATTTTGTATTGCTTCAGAATTTATTACACAATTCAAGAAAATGGATGAGATGGCACAGTTGGTAATTAATGTACTGAATAAATCAATAAATATCTCCATGCAGAAGGACTCTTTTTACCAGAAGGTCTGAAGAGGCGTGCACGTGGCTCAAGAGTTCATGTAGGTCATGCCACTGAATGTATTCATGCAGGAGTATTTTAAATCCATCTCACAGAATAAGCCAAGCTATTGTGCTAACAAGCAAATACCTAAAGTCTTCTTTTAATAGGATTAACTCAATATTTTAATACAGTTTTACAACTACTAGTCTTCAGTATTTTAATCCATTAAGGTTTTTACAGCCAGTCCAATAAAAAAAATAATTTTTTCCAGAGCATGAACTCTCTTAAGCAACAAATAGTCATGATTTATTTAAGGATTTATCTAATTTCCTAAGTTTAAAAGAAATTAAGTCAATCACTTGACATTTTTATATTCATCATATTTCTTCATTGGCTTCATTCAAAAGCTATTATTTTATTAGGCCGTTTGCTTATTTGTATAGCAAATTTCATGTACATGACCATTTTTCTGAGAAAGACATTTCTTGGCTAAATGCGGTGTTGCCATCTTTCAGACTGTGTTCAGATTCTTCCAAAGATAAATCTGAACCAAATGTTCTGATTGTTCTCCAGCAGAATGAGTCCACAACCTCTGACTCTTGTCAATCCTATAAACAAATCTCACATTCAGATGTGAGGACATTGATTTAACTTGAACTAACAGTTAATTGTGTAATTCAGAGAATGCCGACTTGTTAGTTTAAAAAAAAAAACAACAACAACAGTGTGGTCAACATATGCAACCACTTTGTGTCACAAGATTTGTGTCACAATTGGCCATTACCTCTGCTGGATACCGGCTTGGCTGCCACTCAGGTGTATACTGGAGTCCTTACTGGGCTGCTGTCTTGAGAAAATATATTCTATTTTAACAACTGTTATATATAAAAGAAATTCATTTATTCCACCCACCGGAGTGACCTGAACTCCCTGGTGTTTTCTCCCGCTACAGTCACACTTCACTGACTTTCGTCAAAATAAATCCTCATCTACTTTGTGTCCTGCTCTGCTTCTCCCAGTTGCACCTTTCAGACACTTGTGATAATTGTCTCTCTTCCACCCACTCTTGTTAAGTCTCCCTACTTTTTTTCTCTCTCTCCAACTTAATTTTCTTCATCTTCAAACTTTAAATCCCCTGAGCCAAGAACAGTCTGGTTTTTAATGATGGCTGCATGTTCAGGTGTGTCTCATATAAGAAACATATCATTAGAAGGTGGGGTAGTGGTGCAGATGGTGCAGATATGTAAAGAGGGGGGATCCTTATCGAGCCCATGATGAAGATTTAACCATTGGGATCAGGTGCTTTATCCACAAAGAGATTAAAAATGCATAAATCATTAACATTGCATTTGATCGATTTCTTCTAACATAATAACTGATGCAGCATTCGTTTGATGTTCTGGGTCACAGTGTTTATATTCAGTAAATGGCCACCACAGAAAAAACCACTCGAGCGATTAGCCTTCAAGTCAGCCATGTGTGAAATCCTCATTTCACTAAGACAAAACAGGTAATTAATTTTCCATTGATTCCCATTCTGCCCTTGACCGATCTGCAGAGTAATGAGAAAAAAGATGGACTTGTATGAACTTGTTGCTTTTTGAACCTCTATTAAGAAACTATACGGTATTGCAGGATTTTAATGCAGTACCACAGTGCTTTAAAATGTATTTTTATTTTACCTATTCAAGTACTTTGAGTGACCACTAGGTGGTCTCTTTCCATCTTAGATGCTCATTCCTACACCTGGCCCAGTTTGTCTGTTGAGGTGAGAATTATGCAAAGTTAAGAGATCAGAAGATAGCAGCATTTTTTTAAGTTTCATCCCTTACAAGGAGGCTGTTCATCTGCAGGGAGCAATAAGATTTTATTGGGAAAAACAGGGGGAAACACAGGGGAAGACCCAGTATTTTTCTGCAGGGCGTAATTTAACCCAATATAGAGAACAGAATGTGAGGAATTGTATCTTCCACAGTATCAACACAACATAGATACACCTGGTGACAGAATTGAAGCTAGAGCACATCCGTTCCCTGTGAACGTGCTGTGAATTTTAAACAAGAATTCCAAAAATACTTACCACGGAGTTCATTTGCTCCACTGCTGACTGTTCATTGGAAAGAGCTTTTTGTTTCTAAAAATGTTCCTCATCAACATGAATGTCTTAAGTTTCTCTTTCTGTCAGAAACTGATGCCATTTATTTCAAATCTGACCACAAAAGCTAAAAGCATATAACCCAATAGAACTCAAGAGCTATTACAGTTATGGAGTGGCATGCTCAAAACTCCTGTTTGTCCTTTTAACCTTTGTAGCCAAGTATATTTACTCAGTTCAGTGTAAAACAGGGTCCGCATTAACCCAACAGCCTTTCATGGAGATTTATTCTCAGCCTGTCTCATCCGGAGCATTACCGCTGTTTATCCTGTTAAAATCTCATGTGGGCTCCACCCTGTAGTTTCAATTCCAACTTGTCTTCAACATTTTCTAAGAAGGCTGTAAATACTTAATGGAAAATCCCTTGGTACCCATATGAACAGACCAGTGCAGTTACATTGTTTTTGTCATGGAAGTCAGAGCAGTGTATCATAACAGGCATAGGATGAGGGCTTGGAAGATGTACTCATATGATGCATGCAAAATCCACAGTTTTGTTGGGATATTTCCTGTTCTTCATTCAGTAAATATGATGTGTAATTCATCACAGGTAACCTTCAGGGCACTGTCAATAGCAAAATGCCATCACACTACAGGCTTTATGATTGTAAATGATGCACTCTTTGGGGAGATATTGTCTCTGACCCACATTTTAAAGCAGACAATGAGAAAAGTTGCTGGTAAACTCTCTGATGTGTATGTATTTTAAAAAAGAATCAGTGTGTGCATTTTGGATGTTAAATCAGATTTATCCATCTTTTATACAAAAACAGGGGAATTCATGAATAAAATGGTCAATCTTGTGATTGCTCAGTGTGATGCTGCAGCCCATTTGCACCATTACATCCTCAACACGGCTGTGATAGAAAAGAGGCAACTGTATTTGTCACTGTCAGAAGCCAAATGTCAAGATTAAGAGCACATGTTTTAAATGTGAAGTAAGAAGGTGAGATTTGATATATTTTTAAAACGAAAAAAAACACAAAATAATTATTTAACTCCCAGATGATAAATTACACAATGTGACACATATAATTACTTGGGCTACCGATGGCCTCAGTAACAAAATAACATCTTATGATAACAGTTAATCAGATTGAATCTTGAATAAAAGTATTTTGAATCTATGGAAGCTCCAATACAAGATAGCAAGTTTCATATGCATCAAATTCCTTACAAAATTTATATGTAAACGATGAGGAATCAGAGTGTCTGCTGTTTCTTATGCAATATGTTTGTAGAAAAGAATATAATGGAAACTAAATGTACGACTTGCGTTTCCAAAATTGTGACCAGAAGAGATTCAGGTTACACGTTTGACATATGACACTGATGTGGTATGATAATTTAAAAGAAAACCAAACAGAATCCAGAATCCTAGCTGCATTGTCACCATGTACCTGCCTGAGGGAAGCTGGTTAAAGGTGAGTTCATGTCTGCAGGTTAAATGACAGATATGCAAATAAAGAAAACAAACTCTTTGTGGCTCTTTTATCTAAATATACCCATTTTTAAATTTTCTTTTGAACAATACATCATCTGAATGAACAACGTCTGGAACTTCCTAAAGTGGCCGATTTGAGGTTCAGGCATGGAAAATAAATGCGAGTCCCTTATGGAGTGCATTAATGTGCACTGCCTACCAAACAGCTACAGTCCTCACTCTGCATGCCAAGATGCAGTCAAGTTTTTTTATTCTCCTTTTTTTATTCCTCCAGGTATCTCAAAGGCTTGAATCTAATCAGACCTCGTACTCAGAAAGCAATTCCAGGTCTCACTCCAGGAGGAATAATTGAAGCTTAAACTCCTTGAGACCAATGGTAATGACACTTGATTGAAGGTAGCTATTTGATTTCTGCATTATCAGGGTTGCCAGGTAATGCTGGAAAGCCACACTACAGATCACAATGAAAGTATGTGCTATTTCTATTTTTTTGCTGCCTTTTTCTTCTCTTTGATTGTTTATTTGCACCATCTGCAATGCTTTTAATGTTTCATGTAAAGCACTTGGAATTTTCTTGAAGGGAATGTGCTATGCAAATAAACTTGCCTTGCCTACATATGGCATTATTGAAGGAAAAGACTCAAGGATTTTGTCAATCACTCAATCAATCAGTTTTGTAACTCTTTTCATACTGACAAATAAATGTAGCATGAAATGCTCTACAAAAATTAAATTGCACAAAGAGATTGTGTCAAACACATTCTCACACATACACACACACACACGCACACGCACATATAACCACAGATAGATATTTAAGAACAATGGGTTTTGATATGGTGATAGTCAGAAAGTGTAATCTCACTCTCAGCATTTAGCAGTGAGGACATACTGAGCAGGAGTGTCCAGCTCCAGCCCCTGAGGGCCACAGTCCCCGATGTCCCCCCCACCAGACCCGCCCCCAAAAATTTACATGGCTTTTAAACTGTTTAAACCGTTAAACTCCAAGCCATTTTTAATCTTTGCTCCATCTGAATGTTTTTCTAAATGTAAAAATGCAAGTAGAAACTCAAGCCTTTTCAGAACAGATACATTCAGACTTTTCATTCTTTACAGGACAGCTAGTTGTCACATGACGAAGCTTAAATTATGTGAAAATAATGTATTAAAAGATATCACACCATATACCCCCCCCCAAAAAAAATAAAAATAAAAAAATAAATAAATAAACGGAATTTACAACGAAAAGTAAAAAAGACAAACAGATCAACAGTGACAAAACCTTTTCTCACAGCATATTGTTCCCTTAAGTCCTTTAGGAGGAAAAATTTTACATTTAAACATCATTTTAGTTCTTTTCATACAGAAATAACATTTTTCACTTGTTGATCTTTGGGTTCTGATTATTGTAGATGATGCCATGTATTTAAGCTATCTGACTGGTTAACAGTTTGACAGGAAGTGGCTTCATCATAATTTGTGGGTCAAAAACAGGGGTGCCAGCAATATAGTATTGATAGTAATCCATATTTATCAGAACACTGTAATAAATGAAGCTGCTATCGCAGATCACTCTTTGTGGACTTACCGTAGAGTCTGGGAATAAACATTACATTGTGAAACTCATGGATTGGGTAAAAATGCATGCAAAACCTCCGTAGATCACTTCTTACCCGGCAGTTACACACTTTCCTGGAACATTGTTGATGATATAAGCAACAGCGCGTCACCAGTGATCTAATAGTTTTAAGGGTTAAGCTAAAAATATCTTTCATGTACAAGAATTTTCCATGCACATTTATGACTTTGTGTTGCTCAGAGTAAAATCAAAATAAAAAACTCAAACCAACAATCCTGCACAGGCAGAATCTCCACAGCCAAAATTAAATATATAAATAAATTAAATAAAGAACCAGGCAAAACAGCCAAATAAAAAGAACAAAATGTACAGAGAATAGCTATAAGCAGGAATTTTGTGTACTGAGTTCTGAGAGTTAGAGTTTTATATGCAGTATGCAATAGTCAGAGCTCTCATGTTGGATAAATACAAATGAATCCCAGCAGAAAACCATCAGCATAGGACATTCTCACAATCTAAAACAACTCAAACCTAAGTTTTAACTGTTCTTTGAGACCAATATTGTGGATTTTGTACTGTTACTTCTGCATCAAACATGTTTACTTTGTGTTGCAGGATCAGCTATGTGACATTGCGGGTCATAGCAGCGGTGAGTTTCAAGTTGCCTGCTTGCCCTCTCCTTCTCTGTGACCGTCCCAGCTGGCTCAGAGGTGCATTAGCTGCAGAACAACTCCCCATGCTGACTCCGTATACGTTCACACGACGCTAAGCAACTCAGGTACATCGGTCTGGGCTTGGAAACATGACAAGCCTTTTGATGTGACATTTTCTCTACAGCAGAATGACATGTTACAGTACCAAACGGTGTTGCATCCTGGACTGTCTGATGTGGATCTGAACAACTTAGCTTAAAGGGATGTGGCATGAAAATTCACAGTACAGTTTTCAGTGAAACTATCAAACTTTTTGAGGTTTGAATTGTTTTACAAGGATAAAAATTCTTGTAGTTTACACCTTTATTAGTTGTTAGCAAATTCTCTGATTCTCCAAACCAAGTCAAAAAGAAAAAAGAAAAGCTTTTTGATAGCATCTATAATATCTAGTGCTCAGCTCCTCCTCACTTTCTTCTATCCTCTCCCTCCCTCTCTGAAAAGCCCTGTTCATATCTTCATGTTTACTGCATGTTGACATGGAAAATATTTTAGGGAGAAATAGCATTGATTCATATATACACACGCTCTCACTGCCTTCTCTGTTTGTCTTCAAACTTCACTTTACCCCAAATCGTGTATATAAACCATCTTTAGGAAGGGGAGATCGCTCACTGACTTATTCTCTAGACTCTCAGACACCGGGATACATCATGATCCTTTTTTACAGCGAGGGAGTTGCAGCACTTTTACTCTTTCTTGGTGGAAAAACGTGGACTTCTCACAAACTGGGACTATTTCCATGAACTAAGGCGGTTGGATGTTGATGATGACATTTGGCTGACATTTGGACACTGGGAGGACTTAATTTCTCTGAAATATTATCAAATTTGAAAGCTTTTCTTTGTAAAATTTTGAGGGAAAATGACTTAAGTATTTTGTATTTCACAGATGCTAAACCTCTGCTAACAGAACTTGATCAGAGAGGCTGCAGGTCACAGAATTTCCTCTGAGGCAGATCACAGTCTGCCGTGTTTCATTGACCTTTAAAGAGCAAAGAAAACTGAAAGGTTGTTGAATGACTTCCAGACCGGTGGAAACCAATTTTGCTCCTTTCATCACCTGGGTTCGTGTGTCTGGAGTGTGTGTGGATGTTTACCCAAAACAGTAAGCTGGTGATCCATTGCTGTGGCAGTGGCCATGACGACACGGTTCCAGGCTTGACGTTCTCTGCTACCGTTTACTAAACAGCCCTGATAGGACACCACTGTTTTAGTAAATACGAAGGACGTGCAAGTGTGTGTCCTTGTGTGTTTTGGGTTGAACTGGTACCAAGAAAGTTCACTTTCTGTTCTGATAATCCTCTGTGACCCTCCGGATCCCCCCTTTCTGGTTACCTTGAACAGAGTAACTGTCAGACTTTATCTGCCTCGCAAGTGAGGTGTGACTTTTCCTTTTCCATGAATCTATAATCTGGACAGTTCTTATGCACACACAAATCTCTCATGCATAACAGCTCTAGTATAATCGTTCTTTGAGTTTATATTATAAACACCGCACACTTACATGCACTGCTTTGTGCGGGTGCATTCCGTTAGTTCGACAGGTGTGTGGAAGACTGCCACGAGCCAGGCGGCAGGTGGAGATGAGGATTTATAGATTTTAATCGTAGCTCTCTGTTGAGCAATAATTCTACAGCCAAGGGCAAGAATTGTCCACACGTGATTGATGGGTGTTGTGCTGGATAACTCTGAGTGCCCCCATTAAAAACACATGTAGATCAGCTTGAGCTACAACTGTCTGACGTCTTTGGTTTCACACCACGAATGCCACAATATTCTTCTAAACAAGGCAAAGAGAGAAACTTTTAACAGGTGATGACAGTTTAAACAAGAAAAAAGTTTTTTTAAAAAGAAGAAGTGCCAGAAGGGGGAAAAATAATGACTGGATTTAATGTGCAGCTGGGTTACTTTTACATGATGCTATTAGTCAGTTTAATGAACATATCCTGTGTGAAGCAAGACGTTCCAAGGGAAGTTCTGAGGTACTGACAGATATAGTGGTGCGGGTTTCAATAAAAACAATGGGAATTTGGTTTGAGGGAGTAAATCCCTCAGGATTTACCGTTTCTCATCTGCAAAACTCCATCTGCAGCTCCCAAAGTCTTGTCATCCCCTTCCAAGGTGTGATTAACTGTTACAAATTTGCATCGGTGTGAAACTGCCTGAATAAGTCAGCAAAGGTGATGTCTGCAGTTAATTAAGCCCCTGAGAAAATAGACCCTGAAATGAGAGGAGCTCAGGTCAGGTTGGTAAGGCAGAGGACCACCCATGCTCTTCATGTGCCGTCTCATACCTGTCAGCACAAAGGCTGAACACATAGGGGAGAAAAGAGAAAACTGGCAGTTTGGGCTGGGGCAGTGATATTGTGATAAGTATTTTGTCCTGTTTCTTCTGTTCAACTCACCTTTATTCAGATAACACCTCTAAAATACAAGTTCATATGTGCTATACCAAGAAAAAGCTAAATATAGACGAATAGAGCCAAGATATATATATATATATATTTATTTATTTTTATTTTTTTAAATAATGCAAAAGGAACAAATGAAAGGCTCCATACCCCATATCCAAGTACAAGATGTTCTAGAAATAACATGCATACTAGAATAAGTGAACAAAGATCTCCCGGACAAGTCTGGGTTTGTTCATTAGGGCTTTGATATGAGAGGAATTTGAATTTGATTCTCATTAAAATCACCTCGTCATGGTTTTTAATATACACTTGATAAAAGAGTGGATAAGCGAGGCGAGTTTATTTATGTAGCACATATCATGTACAGGACAGTTCAATGTGGTTTACACTGCCAAACAAAACAGACTTAAACAAATGAAAGGAAAACAGAAGAAAAAAGAAACTCATATCCTGGTTTGGCTCCCATACATCAGAATTAAGTCCAAGATCCCCCTTATCCCTTCCGAAGTACATTGTGGCTTAGCATGAATCAGATCAGGTGGACTTCAATAAAATGAAGCTAAAATGGTTTATAGTGCTTTTCTTTTTATTGTGTTTTTCTTAATTTGACTTTACTGTTTTTTTTTCTGAGTATATATTGTATTATCCAGTTTTTTTAATCCCCTCCCCTGTCTGAAAGCATGTTATCTGCCGGATGAATTTGTCCCTTTGCATTGGAATCTGGCACTCAGGATCTTTTGAGTCAATTACTGAGTTTGTGGCATAGCATGACTCAGCATATCTCACACAGTTAAATCAGATATACTAGCAAAGTCTCACACAACTAATGAAGGACTCTATGATCCGTCCAAAAGCAGCTTCATCACTTATCTTAAAATCAGTTATGCAAATTTGACAGGTTGACCTCAAACCACTGAGACACTTGGCTACTTGTGCCAAGATGTTAAATTCCACTTGATCCTTTCTTTTTTCTCTCCCCCTTCTTCTCCTCATCTTCTTTCTTTCGTTTTGTTTTTGTGTTTTGTGTTTTGTGTTTTGTGTAAATGACTGTCATGCTGCCTGTGTGTCTGGGTAAATAAAGGCCTTAGGGTGACATCAGTAAAAGAGTTTGTATTTATATAAATGACTTGTGCACCAATCAGGCATTGAGCAGGAAAGAATCTAAGAAAATGACATGATTTTATCTTGTCCCAGTTTAATGTCTATCACCAACCAGTTAACTTAGATGATGATCATGTTAAGCTCACATCTGGCTGAGCAGCGTTTGGAAACATCTGTCTGTCATAGCTTGGAAAAGTTTATATGTGCTTTCAGCTATTTCAGTTACATATCATGTGTCTTTTCATTACTTAAATGCGATTCTTTTAGAAAAGCATTTAGTTTTCATGCTTCTCAAATATGGAACAAACTTACAGAGCTTAAGATATCAGCTGTTAACCCTTTATGTGGACTCACTGAAATACTTGTAAAAATTTCAACCACAAAAAGTGTGTTTTTGTGATAATGAAACATATTATAAGTCTTTAAAACTTGGTTACTTTTCTCTAAAATAACAGTTTTACAGTAGTGGTCAGTACTTCACGTTTCTTCTAGTTTTATGTTAGAAGCTTATCTTTAAGAAATATCTGGAACGTATGAATGTGAATCCATGATTTCATGGAGGAGCATGAGGGGGTATTTTGTATATCCTAT
Source organism: Craterocephalus amniculus (assembly GCA_036024015.1). Taxonomy (NCBI): domain Eukaryota; kingdom Metazoa; phylum Chordata; class Actinopteri; order Atheriniformes; family Atherinidae; genus Craterocephalus; species Craterocephalus amniculus. The sequence goes on along the minus strand of JAVQJG010066743.1, from coordinate 26,808 downwards.
GAAGTTATCGAATATGGACATTTGCCCAATGAAAGGTTAAATCAAGGTTAAACATTTTTGTATTTGTCACTGTATTTTATCATGCTTTAATTTAGTTTTCTTTATTCAATTTCTTTTTAAAGTTTGTTTTAGATGTACTTTAAATACATGAATTACTTTTAATGTTTTGTCTACAGCACTTTGAGATGAAATGATACAAATAAACTTGCCATTTCTTCCATGGATAAACAAGTCTGTATGTATATTTCTTTAATGCTTTTGCATGGATGTAAAATAATCATATAACCTACATTTTTCTTTTTTTTTTCTTTTTTTGGACAACAAATACCTCCTGCTTATTCCATTTCTTATTTTCTCAGAGAGTTTTGAACTTGGGAAACTCAGCTTATAAAGTGTATATGGGTGATTGTGTTGCTCAGAACTTTTACTGCTTTTTCTTCTTTATGATTGCTCCCCTCTCCCCCAGTAAAGAGTCTTGCATCCAGTCAGCAGTATCTGTGTAGTCTGAGTGACACAAGGGGGGTTTAGTGTTGAGAAGGGAGCACACCATGGGAATGTGGATTTTCACCGTTTAGGAGAATCAGTTAACTATCCATCACACAAAGATCAGGTTACACTGACATGCAGGTTCCACACTACTGGTCATCGCTTTCCACAGGACTTTTTTCTGTCAGTGAGTGTTTATTATCTAACTTTTTTCGCCTTCTTTCCTATGTATTTGGAGGTGTGAGGTGGACCCAGCCATTATTATACATATATAAAGATGGAAAAAAAGGATGAAAGTGTAACTCTAAAAGTTTTTATTCATATACAAAAAACCCCCACAACTTCCAGCATGTGTCACACATTACAAATCCATCGTGTACATTAAACGTTGAACTGAGAAACCAACAATCATGTATAACATTTCACAACACATATACTTATGTACAAAGAACAATAACCAGCTGTATAACCAGGCTGCTTTCGTTTCAGACACAAACACTACATTTAACTCGTTTGTTCTTATTTTACATGCATACAGATGACAGTGGCGTAATTCAAGCACTCACCTAAATGTGCTGTCTGTGCGTTTGTAAAGGGTGATACCATCGCAGAATCCCAGACAGCAAATATGGAATAGCTCATTGTCAGCAGATCAGATGTAGGATCTGTTAATAATGAGTCATATCTGATGGAGACCAGCTTTAGCCGGAATAAAAGCCGAGAGAAGGATCTGATAGGGTGGCTAACTGCGGTTTCAGGGAGTGACAGTGGAAGGCCGCTACAGCTGACTCAGCTGTTCCTGTGGGAATCAAAGCCTTTCTACTCAGCTGTCACACGCTAGTGATCCCAACTGTCTCTGTCAGCGCAAACATACTTTTTTTTCTGTGTGAACTGTTCTTCACAGCAGAAAATCTCTTAAACAAAAATAACACCAGACAGGTGAAATGTTCTTTCAACAGCCTTTTCAAACACAGTTCACTCCCCCACTTCTCCCCCTTCCATTGGGATGTCTTCTTAAACCTCTGTACCCTCCCGATGATAAATGATTCCTGTTGATCCCAGCGTGGGATAGAAATGCCCACTAGACCCACTGTACTGGCTTAAGATTGGGTTAGAGTAACCTAAAGAAGAGTGGGTGGGTGAGGAAGTGAGCACAGGGGGAGTTGGGACTTGTGGTACCCACTCTGAGCCCCCTGAGTTGGAGGAGTAGCTGCTAAAACTCCCAGGCTGGGTGGGTCTATGAGGCCCCTCTGTGGGAAGGTTAATCTGCAGCGGCCTGCTTAAACCGTCGCCCCCCACCTCACCGCTTCCTCCAGAAGAAACTGTAGACATCTCAGATAAGAAGCTGCTCAGACACGGTGTGGGGCCTGTCAGCGAAGGGGACGGGATCCTGTCCGGTGTTGGGGACATGTTGAGGGCTGGATGTTTGGGGCTCCCCCTCTCGCTGTCACCTGACTCTGGAGCCCCTGAACTACCGTCACCGCCAGGAAGGGAATCAGACTTCCTCTTCCTTTTGCGGCGGAAGTTTCCATTGTCAAACATCTTTTCGCAATTTGGATCAAGCGTCCAGTAATTGCCTTTACCTGTGGGATGAGAACCAGATTTCCGATTTAATTGTGGGTAAAGAGCTAATCATATAAAACTGATTGAAGAAAACACTCAAAGCACAAAAATAAACACAAATATGAAAAATTTACCTGGATCATCTTCATCTCTTGGTACTTTTTTGAAGCAGTCATTGAGGGAAAGGTTGTGCCTGATGGAATTCTGCCAGCCCGCCTTACTCTTGTTGTAGAAAGGGAAGTTATCTGCGACATACTGGTAAATCTGACTCAGTGTCAGTCTCTTGTCCGGCGCTCCGTGGATAGCCATGGCTATGAGAGCCGAGTAGGAGTACGGCGGCCTGACCAGCTTCATCAAGTCTTCTTGTGAGGGAAGAGAAAACCAGCTGAGTTCCCCTCCTGGACCTCCAGATCCAGCTGGGCCCAGATAAGGCCGCTGCATGCCATAGTGCTGAGGGACGAAGGGAGGGCCGGGATTGCCAGGTGGGACGGAAGGCGACAGGTACGACGGCGTGTTGATCCCAGAGCTGTTGAACCAAAGGTAAGGGTTCGGAGACGAGGTGGTGTAGTCACTCAGGTCGTAGGAGGTCGGCGTGGTGCGCTGAGGACTCGGCAGTGAGGGGGGAGGGTAGTAACAGTCGCCGTACATGCTGAGCTCAGGGGGCTCCTGGCCCAGGTTTGGGAACTGTGGACCACATCGAGGAGGAGACTGGGTCTGGGTCTCAAATGAAGACATTGTCAAGTTCTTCTCACTCTTCTCCGTTGGTTGTCCTTCTTCTCTCTACTGAAGTATTTTCTTGTTCCTTTTCTAAGTACTCATCCAAAGGATTGTCTGAGTCGTGGGCCACTTCTATCCACTCTGTTCTTGACTGTTTGCCCTTGCTTTATGCCAAGATGTCACCTGTCACACCTGCTTTATCTTTTCCCTTGGAAACGCCCCCTGCAGATTCTGATTGGTTGCTTTCTCAGGTGAGATGTCTATCTTTTTCTATCTCCTTTTTTTTACTGTTGTCAGCTAGTTCAGTCCCCCCAGGGGTTTTCTTCACAACCATTTAAATAATTCTCCACTCATGCTGTTACTTCAATATAAACCGAGTTGAATCATCTGTGATTCTGTTTTATTTCATTGGATCAATTCTTTATTTAGTTTTTTGACATCTGTGACATTGATAAATAAAATTAAACAATAAAGATTGACAATATGATTACAGCATTGGAATTACACTGATAATGCTGAAAACACTGAATTCATGTTCAAATTTGGTCTCTTTACCTGCTGGAGACTTTCCTTTTACATAAAGTATGATAACAATTTTCTATAAGGTTGCAAGTTTTTAACTGGTAAAACAAAACCATAAAACTACATTTTTAATGGTATCAATTCTTTCAGACAGTTAGTACATTAACTAGAATTTGGTAGCCTTTTTTGTACTATGACCATATTAATATGAATGCTTGCTGACATTACAATATACTTTAACAGTATATTGATTCTAAAAGGTTAAACTATTTACAAGCGTTTTGGCTTCTGACATTTTAACAAAAAATATCACACAACAAATATAGCCTAACCCAAAAATATTAACAAGACCAAAATGTCAGAATGAGAAAAGTATACCCTTGTATCACATTTGTGCATTTTGTATTTTTCCTGTCAATCATCTAATCAAGAGCAGGGTCGAAGATGATCATGGGGAATCATGGGCGACCCACTGCAGCCCTTGGCTCTGGAGCTGCAAGTGACTTTGGGCCTTCCTCAATGGTTTTTATAAAGTTGCCTAAAAATGATAAAGAACCAACAAATGGTTTAAATGGTTTAACAAATAAGTATTTTTAACAGATTTTTGTTTTTTTCCACATAGTAGTTTGAATTTCTAAATCATTTGTTTATAACGCTAAAAGTACCAGTAATATTTCTATTTAGATCTATTTTATTGTCATTTTGCTGGAAACTATGGTTTTCTATATCTATTAATTTTCCACAAATATCTACATCCCATAGAAGAAAATTTAGATACCCTTTTTGCAAAAGTTGTAGGTTTTTATTTACATTCAAACCTAAAAGTAATACATAAAATTGGGATTCTTCAAAAATAAAATAAAATTTCCCATTGAAGCTATTTATGACAAAATTATGAGTCTTTTTTTTATTTTTTAAAAAGTGTCACATTTGCAACTCTAATGGTGCGTTCAGTTGGTCTGAACGCGCCATAACAAGATTTGATTTGATTTTGATGGGCTGAAGACAAAAATGGCTCTTTGGATTATAAAGGTTGCGAACCTCTGCAATAGAATCTGACATTCCCTACAGGGAACACCATAAATATTAATAAAAAATAATATTTAGACCTTAAATGCCTAAGTGCAAGTGAATGCAGCACTTACAATTGATTATGTTCTATCCATGTCTGGTTCTACCTACACGACCATTTTCATTATCCCACCAACTTTGTCAGGACTATGTTTACATTTTATTAATCCGATTTAAAAGTCACAAAACAACCACTTGATGACTGAAGTTTAACACTCATCAAACAATCATAAAATTGCTGATTTGGCTCAAAGAAAACCTTTTTTGTACAAGTTTCTGAGCAAAAGATGCAATGTATGATCATAGAGATAGCCTGTTTGTTTTGGCACATTTATGAACACTTTAGTTGCAATAACTATTTCTTAAAATCTAGCCTTTTTTTCTTCTGAGGCGAAAAACTTAAGTAATTTATCAAATTAATCTACTGTAACCCGTTTTACATGCATAATATAACAAATGTTATCCAGGCCTTTTAATTCTTTTAAATACCTCTATATACGTTATCAAAATATTGATTTACCGAAAACAGTAGTTCCACGTTTGACTTGAGCTGGATCCTTGCTCCGGGGCGCGTGCTCGGATTTTATTGAAATTAGCGTGACAACTGTAATTTTCCATCACTGGACCAACTTTCTGCCGATGAACTGTAAGTTATTAAACGATTTCAAACATGTTCAGTGTCACATAATACCGATTATCAATACAGAAATAATGCCGTGTTATAGCTGGACAAAACCCAGGAGAGTAAAAGTCGTTTTACACGAAACTCAACAAATCTCTTTAGCTAACACCTGCGTCATAAACTAGCGGTTAGCTTTAACGTGTTAACAGTAGTTAGCTAACGGCAGCAACGTTTTTTTTCTTTCTTTCTGCGTGTCCGACTTATTAGCAGTAGGTAACAGGGTTATATGGTCTGTGACAGATGGCCGACTCATTTTCTTCAAAAGAGCTTCCGTCTAACGACAGCATGTTGGAGTTGAACAAGGATTTGGAGAGAATGATCGAAGACGTTGAGAACATGTCAGGTATGTCACCACATTTTATTTAACTGTTGTTGAGTTTTACATTTAACAGCGAACTGGCCATCCCATTGCCTTGGCATGGAAATTAAACTATGAAAGCAGACGAGTCATGTTCTTCTTTGTCCACCCGCAGTGCAGCTGACCTGGATGGCGTATGACATGGTTACACTGCGGACCAGTCCCGAGCTGGGAGCCTCTATGCTACAACTGGAAGAGGCTTATAAAAGATGCAGAGCCGCTGTCTGTGGAGAGCCAAAGCAGAAGCCAGAGATGGATCCTTGAACGGAGACTGCTACCACAACATTTGCTGAAATATTATTTGTACTGTTAAGAGTTTTCAGGTTACTAATATGCACTTAGACTGGCCAGGTCCCTAGTTTCAGTGTTTTTCATCAACTTCTTGTGGGGTTGTAATTATTGCGGATAGAAACTCTTGTTAAGCCTTTCCATATATATATATATTTTTTTCAGCATATAAATATTTACTCAACCCTGTTTGATTGAATAAAGACATTTAAATATGAATGAAATTGTGTATTTTATTTTTATAGACACTGAAACTAATCCCTTGCCCTGATATGACTCACTTCAGTCAGGCTTAGTATATAGTTTAGGATTAAACGCGGGATAAACTGTTTCCTGCTGTTTTTCAGATGGAAAACACAGAAAGGGAAACTGCACGAGTTAACTCCACTGTCTCCGTTAATCTGGAGAACATCCTGAGCGGGCTGGACTCTTTGACTCACAGCATGGATCAACTGGCATGTATGTTTGTTGTCAAAAAGCATCAGTTTTCAAATATGCAAAACACATGATGAAAGTTCTCTCCTAGATCTGAAATATAATGGACCAAGTGATTTAATAGATAAGCCCGTTTAGCTTTACTTATAGATGTCAGCAGTCCAGACCTACATGATGCTAAATGATGTCTGTCTGATTTTGCCTCACTGATGGATAGATAGGAACAACTGAAGGATTTCACACATGCTGTTGTCTTGTCAGGCTGTCAATGTGCGACATAATGTTGCAGCTTTTATTCTGCCACAGGGGACAGTTGTCTTAGTTCTATCGGCTCTCTTAAACGTTTCAAAGGCTGGGAACAAACATTCAAAGTTTGACATCGAGAACTGTGAACATGATAGATTGCAGGATTTGTGATACTTAACAGTGTTTTAGTCTCATGATACAGTACTGTTGGGTACGGTATGCCAAATTGTATAAATATTTTCCATTCAGAAGAAATATAACCAGTTTATGACAATGCTGTATTTGCCTCAATCTTTGCCTTATATTTAAATAATACTTAAATATATAATTTCTAATTGGACATTTTTACACAAGCTCTGTTTTAACCTACGTTCATTCAGATTTTTCCAGATTTAGTAGGTGGTTTTGCAGCACTGTCTTAAATTTACTGTATTTTCCAAGCACACTGGCATCTTAATTCTTCACTTATTCTGCATGAATTATTCAGTTTGTATTTTGCAGCTGGAATACAGAAACATACTGAACTGTTAGTCACACAGACATGAAATACTGGTACTGTTTGAAATGAAAGGAGGAAACAGACACAAAGTATATACTATTACATTTTGTGACCCCTGCTGTTTGGTTTTAGGTGTAATAGCAGTTGGTTTATAACCGAGGCTTTTGTTACACAAGATATTTTCTCTCTGCCGGCAGTGCAAACCCATCTGAAGCAATGCGATCTGATTATCTGTGTTGGCCACCCTGACAAGTTGGCGCTTCTGAAAAAGATCCCAGAGGTAATGAAGCAGCAGCCCCCAGCCCGACTTGAAATGGAGGCGTGAAAAATAGAAGCAGTGTTGTTTTTGCAGTACGTTCTTTAGCAAAACTAACTGTCCTAAAAAATGAATCTTTTTTTTTTCATTCTGTTTAATCCATAGTAAATGTGTTGAAAGAAAAGGGTGTTATGTAACTATGACCTTTTGAAGTAGTGAAAATAGTGACATTTGCTCCAATTTGCTAAGAAAAAAAACCCAGAACAAGTCACACGTATGCACATATTAGCATGTGGAAATGCAGCTGGATGTGAATACTCACATTAGGCTCGGTGCTTGTCAGAGTCCCACAGGGTGCTGCAGACGACATTGGGGTTGCTCTTCGGACCTCTGGTCTCTGCCATCAATGAGCAGCAGAGGGTTGTATGTGTGATGGTTAATCATCTCCCTCACCCCGGGGAAGCTCTAAAGCACAACAACACACAGTAAAGATGACTGGGCCCTAATGACGCAGCGCAGCACAAGTCAGCATCAAGCGCTGCCCGAGGCATGCCGCAAGATGCCATCTTCTCCGTTTAATCCGAGGAAGCACCGAGAATATTTATCTTTCCATTACAACTTTGTTCTTAACGGTGTCAGGACTATAAGTTTACCTGGTAGTTCCTGAGGCCATTGCCGAGCACATAGGAGCTGCCTTGGTTTCGGATCTTAATGTTGTAAACTTTGCCTTTATTTAAAATCATCAGAGTGAAAGAGTGTTCAGTTGAGCCTGTCGAGCTGTCCCTCACTAGAAATGCTCCGTCCTTCAAGATACAAGACCACATACAGAAACCGATTTATTACGCAATCCTGGAAAATATCAGTAGCATGTTTATATGTGCATTTCTCTATTTTTGTGATTAAAACCACATAAGAAAGAAGAAGCAGTATTCTACCTTGTTCACCTCTCTGAGAGCCATTTCAGCCAGAGATCTGCTCATCTTTCCCACATACCAGCCGGAATCCACATCCTGCATTCAAGATAGCTAGAGATTAGCAAAAATGTTTATTTCTGCTCGTCATCGTATAAAAGCAGATAAGAATTGCTGAAATAAGTTGTACAATATGTTACAGTTTACCAGACTTGTTAAATAAAAATGTTTTCTCCGTTGCCATAGCAGCCAAAAGGTTTCCTGTTGTATATTTTTAACAACATCACCATCTGCTGTTTTGTTTCTGAAAGTGCTCACAGTGCAGAACTAACCACATCTGGATTGTGTCTTCTTCCCATAGGCATGTCTGAAGATTGTGTTTTCATCTGCCTCGGTTCTGGTATTGATTTTCTTTCCTGCGTGGATTTTGTTGCTGTCAGTGGAACTGAGCTGTATCGATTTATCGTGGGAAAGAAAAGATAAAATGCAACAATAAGTGGAAAAAGCTCACAAACTTCAATGACTAGAGTGAAGAGCTTGCAGGACTATTTTTTTTTCACTTTGTGTTACCTTTTGGGGATGTCTGCAGGCTTTGGGGTACTTGGTTTAGGGAGCCTCATGGAATTTGATGTAGGAGGCAACACAATGCTGCCCTCTAGTGGACGTTAGTGGTTATATTGAAAAGAAATATGCAACACTGATGTGTGACATCATATAATACAGTATACTTACTTGATTTTGTTGTGGACATTGTGGATGCACCAGGTAGTTCAGGTATCTTTTTCTTTTCCTTTTTCAAATCAGAATATAGCACTGGCATGAGAAACAAGAGGATATAGTGTAATATAGAATATATATCATTGATATTTAGCACTATTTTCCCACATATAATTTGTTCAGCTTGTTTTCAACAAAACTGTTAAATGCTGCGCTTCATGTTTAGTCTGGACTCTGGTCTATACTAGCCAACATACGTTATTGGACTGAGAGTCATACTATGTTTATTCTCTGAACTAAGAGATGTATTCTGGGCCTAAATCGTTGTATGTTTTGTAATCTTTAGCAGGAAAGTTCTGGGTGAACTACAGCTGTTTAATATTCTTTGGAGAAGTCCTGTTTAAGGACTATTGTGAATGAGTTTCTTCTGATGTTTTTGGGAGACAGAAGACTATTGATGTTTTAAAAGTTACCTTTGTGACAATTTTAATGCAGCTTTTAAGATCTGGGTCTATTAACGCACCAAACTTGCCAACTTGGCTGGTCATGATAAAAAGATATTCTGTCCAGACTGCATGTTGTCAATTTTCAATGCGAAACTCTTTCTTCTTGGATTTTTATATCAACCGTATTAAATTGTGACATGATATTAGAGTTATTTCTAGGTTTTACTGATTTCTTTTCTTGATTGATGGTGTGTTAACATTTAGTTTGATTTAGATTTTTTACACTAAAAGTTGGCGAGGATTTCAGGGCTTATCTATTTGGGAGGATTTGTAGCACTATCAATCAAAGCAAATGGAGTGCGAGAGCTCTTAATCATGTAATTTCAGATAAGTGTTGCTGCAGAATTCTGTAATTTGCTTGTAGCGAATTTTAAATTTCATTCTTCACTGCATTTGGCTTTTCAGATGTTACTTAATCAGAAGTCCTTATCATCATGGATTAATCACATTAATAAATCGGATACACTCACGCTGTGTGTTTGATGGTGTTGGGGTGCGGTCAGTTTTTGTTGGCTTAGGATGTGAATGCGTGAAGTTTCTTTCTGCTGGATCTATAAACAAACACATTCTTCTTTCAAAGCATATACATGTAAAATGAGCTGATACACTCGGACGTTTTCAGATGTGCTGTTACCTCTACGACAGTCTCGAGAAATACCGCTTCTTTCTGGTTTAGGAGGCCCCATTGGGAATGCATAGCTCTGCGTCATGGGCTTACCCTTGCAGGCTTTCCCACTCTGTTGTTTCTCTGCTGTTAGTTGGTCAGCGAGGGCACAGATGTAGCCTTCATCTTTGTCATCATCACTCGTCGTCTCATAGACATTTTCATAATCCTGTGCTCAGACATGTAACGGAACAAATACAGTATATAAGTAGAAGACATAACTTAGACAGTTCTTGTCCCATTAATTTGAGCAACTGACATTACTAAATATATCTTTTTGGCTCTCGTTGTGCTAATATAGAGGAATTAGTGGCTTTTCACTCACAGAATCGTCACATTCTTCTTCACGCTTTGCAGACACTTGGAAAACAAAAGGTGAAAAGCTGACTTTTAGAGCTCAGGACAGATTTCTGTTTGATTTTAGAGGCACATCTACTTTGTTACCTGCTTCCAGATGTTTATGTGTCTTTGACCTGCACATGAAATAGAGTTGAGTAAAACAGATTACTTGCAGATTCAGCTCTTAATATGAATAAAATTTGTTTACTTACTTTGAGCCAATGGTAAGCCTTTGCATCCCCGTTTTAATTTCCCTTTGGATAGAAGCAAGTTTTCTACAAAGATGCGGAGCCAGTCAGAAAAATATCTTTATACGACTGTAATCATATACTTGGCTTGTTTTCGTTAATTGTGTTTTCAGACTTACTGGGCGCAGAGGCCTGGAAACGCTTCAAACTCCCGTTGTTTCATTTTCTAAATATTTGGAATGTTATGCGAATTAGATCATTAGTTGCTATCTATGATATATAAAGGGTTAAACTTACACACCATGAACTGAGTTCCAGTTATTCTTTTCTTCAGCACCAGCTCGTCACAGCTAGATAATTTAAGCTGAGAAGAGAAAAAAAGAGAAAAAACAAAAAGCAGCGAAGTCAAGAAAATGAACTTTGACTCATCATATTTTAGTCTGTAGGACTTAATGTATTTAGTTGTGGGAATCTTTTCAATCAAACTGCAACCATAAAAAATTTGAGACAACTTTTTAAGATGTCTGTCTCAGTAAGTGCAATATGTATATTGTATTTAACGCATCTAAATACTCAGGATGTGGGCACAGGTAGAGAAATTAGTCTTACCATAATGAAAATATATATTTCAGCCACCACAAGATCTATGTGAGTACTTTTTAAGTGGTAGATTGTTTTTAAATGTATATGTGTTATTAGTGAAGAATAAATGAAGATGAAATTAAATTAAATGAAAAAATACTTTATTATTGAGATGGCCCAAATAAAAAATAGTGCACAGCTTGCCTAAAAAAAAACAAAACAAAACAAAAAACAATTGGGGGACTTCAGGTTTGAGGCTGTTTCTCAGGCTGGATCTTATTGTGTGCAACCACAAGACCAGTAAAGAGCTAAAGAATGACATCATTTTGATTCAGAGGAGAAGTCTGTTTGGACATTTTTAGTAAGTACCATAAGCCATGTATCCATGACGTCTGTTGTTTTCTTCTCTTGTTTATCATCGAGCAGAAACCATAGCTACCTCCATGCTGTTCAGGTACGTTTGTCTTTTTCACTTACAGTTGCCTCAAGACTTATTAATTCCGAGAATTTAGGTCACATGATGATAAAAGGCCATTATTTGGTCTTTTCTGGGGCCTTTGCTGCCAGTCAAACAGTGAAAAAGTAAAAACAAAATGCAATTGTAAAGTTTTTTTTAAGTCAGGGGAGCAAATAATAAGAAAGCTGAGCCGTCTGAAAATGTTAAGTATAAATATCAGATGTTCAATGAACTAAAATTCTTCCATTTGGTCAGCTTGGATTTGAGTCGCTACCAAGGCCCCACGCGTGTATTAAGGGCTCTCGGAAATAGTGCCATCTTACTGTGACAGTACTTTAAATACAGGTTAGTAGCTAGGGCCAAAATATAAGAGTATCGTTTAGGGGATATTTGAATTCTTACACAAACAAACCTCATGGGCTGTCTGATGGTGTTGTGTTTAGCACTGTTTCCTCACAGCGAGAGGGTTCCTGGTTGTTGTTGGGGGTTGGGTGGTCTGAGCCTGTCCTCTCTTTCAGCTACTTCAGCTCCCTCTCACAGTCCAACATAATAATAAACTCTTCCTAGGAATGGGCATGAATGAATGTTTACCTGTCCGTGATGGAGTGGCGACCCTTCCAGGTGTACCCTGCCGCTCACCCTGCTGGTATAGACTGGAGCCTTGCTATGCATTAACGTTTTGCAGCTTTTGATCCGTCCAAACAGATTTTTTTCTGCTTTTTTTTGTCTCCTACACAACCTGAGATGATAAAACCACCTAAGTTTTCCACTCTTTAAAAGACGTAAGTTATGGCTTAGATCCAATAAGCATTTAGAGAAACATATAGAAACCAGAAATACAAGTTGTTTATCTTTCTAAGCTTTTTAAGGCAGGTGACAGGTGAAAGATGTCCGGTGATAGTGCCACAACTACAAAAACAAGTTGACTCACCTTCTTCATGTAGTCAGCGAGAGTTTGTGGATTCCATCCCATCACCTCTTCCTCAGAGGGAACATTCCTCAGGCTCATGCTTGTGCCTGTAAAATGCAGGATTTGCTGCTCTGTCTACATCACACTCAACCTGATCTGTAAAGTAAAACCAAAAAGGACCTCAACCTACTCACACTGTGTCATCTTCTCACCTCTTGCATAAAGGAAGAATAGTTCTGTGGTTGTGTTGAGGATGCACTAATTGTAGCTTGTATCAGTTTCTAAACTTAAGTTGCTGCGCACTTCCTTTCACATCTATCTACAACCTTAATCAGCTTTGCGTTTATACTCCAATTTCCGACTGCATATTTTTTTATTAAAAACCCAAAACTTTTTAACCCTTTCATGCATAGTATCCAAGTGAAAACATATTTTCTTTCTAGTATATTTATGGGTGGGGATGGAATATTTGTAATTTTGCTGTTTCAGGAGACATTAGTGAGTCATGCAATATGCTTTCACTTACTGTAGAATAAATAATTATATATGTGGATTCAAACATTGTAATCAAATGTTCTTCTCTGAATACTAGTAAAAAAAGTAATATTTTTACAAAATATTTATATTATAAAAATATGAAAAAGCATATTTAATTTGTGATTTTGAATAAAGTATAAAAATACATCAAATGTAAAATATTATTAAGAAATAAAAAAGCATCACCATTAATGTCTATGGAAGTAAATTATTACATGCAAAAACCATGTGGCACTGTTTCTCAATCATTTATACATGAAATGGTAAAGTTTAGAAAAACTGAACTCGCTGGAGATAATTGTGCATGTATCATGGACATTAAATCATTTTACATTTGTTGTCTCCTTCTACATCATGCATCCTGCACGTTTCTCCTCTGATCTGTAACTTGTGGGCTTCCTTCAGGCTTGTTCTCCCGCTGCAGTTCTGTGTCAGGCCTCCTGGTATCTCACACCCAGGTGATAGAGGAGGGCAGCAGGCAGAAAAGAGTGATCAATCACACTCAGACCCTCACAGACCCTCAGGCATGTCTGGGTCAATACATGAGTACCCCTGGGGGGTCCTTATGGGAAATTCCCCCACCACTCCTCCCTGTGTTCCTCCTTTGACTTGATTGGGAAGGACACTGCCCCACACAATGCTGCCACTGTGGAAGAGGTATTAAATGTAGAATTATTAAGCAGATGGGGCATCAGTTTTGTTTGAATCTGAGCAAAGTAATTTGCCAACATTATCAGAATAACTTAGGAGGTCCATCAATACTAAAATTACTACAGTAGTTATGATTTCTGAAGGAAAACCGGGCGGAGAGCATCATATGGGGCTAAGATGGAACCAGTACTGTACTCAGTGGCGAGCAGAGATGAGGGGCGGATCGCTGAAGGCCTCCAGTGGAGTGAAACTTTCATTAACACTCAGCAGGACAGCATGGGAAACACAGCAGCCCCAGATGTAAACCGACAAATGGGGGGAAAGTCATATTTGTGTCTTTTCTTGTTTGTACCTTTCTGCATTCTGTGCCCTTTAGCTGTAGCAGATCCTTAATGTTTGCTGTTATGCTGTCATTTTGCTGTTATGAGACTGTCTGCCAGTTTTGTCCGATGCAGAAAAAAAACAAACATAAGAGGGAGAGAGGACTTCATTCAGTTTTTCATGTTCTTTGTGAATCTACATTGTAGTGACACCAGCTGCTCTCTGTAATATGATAATTGACGTGTACCTTTTCATTTACTACCCCTGCAGTAACCGGTCTGTAAAGAGGCTGAAATAGCCCTCTTACAAGCCCATCTCTGTTAAACTTCCACCCCTTCAGGCACAGACCCCTGAGAGGCCAGTATCCGTGCCGTCTCTCATTTAACTGAGACCATGGCAGATTTATGGCACATCCAGCTGAGAGGAAGATTTTTGGAGTTACAGGGGGTAGAGCAGAGAAGGAAGCCAATGAATGACTCCTTAAGGCCAGTGGGTGGAGATAAGAATCCAATCTAAGATGTAATTGCTTTCAAAGGAGAAGATTAGAAGAAATTAACTTGCTTTAGGAGAAAGGTGTGTATTCATACTGTCCTCCCACATTTATAATGCGGCTGGACCACAGTATGCCCTCTCTTTACTGAGTAAAACACTGTCAGAACCAAGCTTTGAAGGCCTGTTTCACATTTGCATTACCTATGGGATGTGATGCAGACCGGTCAGTGATGCGTAGCATCAGAAAGCCAAACGAGCATCTTCTGCTTCTAGTGGAAATCCTCCAGCGATTTGTCTTTCAAAGCCTCTCCACTCTTTGAATAAAGTCAATACACACTGACATCAAAGTGATAGTGGATCAGCACTTGGATCAACACCTTGGCTAGGTGTGAGCTGCACCATGTTAGCCATGTAATCCTCTGTTAAGTGTAATCAGCTCATTCTTATTCTGACTTGTTGGTCCTGTCACAAATTCAGCGGCAGGGAAATAAATTAAGCAAGAACAAAAGTCAAGTTGGAGTCACTGATTGAAGTAGGCAGGCGACTTCTTTTATTTTCCATTAAACAAAGCAAACTGCATTTATAAATATACATTCCAGTGTTTACACAAGGAGACTAAGTGATTAAAAGTGCACGTTCATAGATTATACATTAAAACGAAATCATCTTCATTTGGGTCCACGGTATCTCCGCCTGGGTCCGTCCACGCTGTCCCTCCTGGCGCACACGTGCTGGACTCTAACCTGAGAGCAGTCCTCGCAGTTCACCCTGCAGCACCAGTGGAACTTGCAGTTGCAGCTGCTCACCACCTCCGTCCGCTTCTCCTCCACCTTCAGGCCGCACTCGTGGCACAGTCTGCGGCAGCTCCTTCTCTCCCACTGGGTCAAAGCTTCCCCGTGCTGCAGACATTCCCGGCCCTCCGTGCCCTGAAGCCCCAGGCTGCTGTTTCTCTTGCAGTAGTCCGGAGAATCCTCCAGGTAGATGAGCTCCGCCTGGGCGATGTCGCCGAAGGCGTCCACGATGGCTCCCCGGTTGTCTGCGCTGTTTCCAGCTCTCATCCACTTCTTGTCTATGTCCAGTTTTTGAGCCTGACTGTGTTTGATTTTTAAATAATTGCCGATTTCTCGAAAATCGGACAGCTGCGTCCAGCAGGTTTGGACGCTGCAGCTCTCAGACATGCCGTGGCATCTGCAGGTGCGCTTCATTGTTGCCTTCACGGCCTGTTGGAAAGCAGAATTCATTAGGATACTTCTTACAAGTTATTAATAAGTTGCGGATATTATGAAAACTCACCTGCCGCCCAGCAGCGTTGTTGTGCAAGTTGACTGCGGCCCTGGAGTCTTGCCCTGACTCCTGCGCATCCACGTATTGTTTGGAAATCCTCTCCCCGAAATCCACGTTATCACTGCATCCACCCCATAACCAGCCTCTACCACCTGTAAAAAAACAAACAAAACAAAAAAAACAACTTTTAATTTAGGCTATGAATGGATGAAGTAGGCTATCACAAATTTGGACACCAGACAAAAATTATGCTTCATCCACCATTTCACAGTTCATAGAGATGAGTTATTAAGTATTGTTGGTGTTAGGAGCCTCACCAGGTTTTCCATTATTTGAAACATCGCAGCCACAGTTTTCAAGATCTCCCATACTACAGTTCCTAGTCAGGGTGTACATGACTCCTGCTGCACTGATGGCATGGATGAAACCCGTCTCTCTGGTGGCTTGAAGTAAAAGGGAAATCATTAAATAAAAAGATGTGCATACATTATTTTATAAAACAAATTAATATAAGCAAATAATTGCATAACAACGACAGTGATCATACGAACTGTCATATAAACCTAATTGGGCTACTTGATTTGAGGAACCCCTTTAAGTTTAGAAAAATTTGAGAACTGTAGCCTAAAACATGGATGTTTGCGGACCCATTTTATAAGTAATACATTTTCCTTGTAGACAAAAGTTTATTTTTACTTTTACGCCTTCACACATAAGGAACTATAAATAAATTTGGAAATGAAATGAAAGGGAAATGCTTAATTAATCATGCAAATTATTCAAACCTACCTAGTCTCAGTCCTTTCAGCTGGGTTGCGCTGTCAGGACAGTTCCATCTGTCCCACGCGAACTGGTGTTTACACTCCTCAATCCCTCTCTGGGTGCCCACCTGCACGCTTTTTGCAAAGGTGAAATAAGCCTGCAGGGGAGGCGGAAAGTTGGTTTAAAATGCTATTTTCGTATAATCATTGGCTCTATTGTTAATCTAATATTAAAAGATGCTCTTAATGCAATCCAAGGAAATAAAATTATTAACCCTTACCTTTGGCCCCGTCATAAGAAAGTTGCTGGCCATCCTGAGAGGAAGACAGAGGGAAAAAAATAGTAAAAAACGATTAGCCCACATAATTTTGCCTGGATTTTTCTTAGAAATAAGCTGAATCGAATGTGTCTTACCAAGCATGTCCCGGATTCATCTTGAAATGCAGAAGCAGCAGACATAACACTGAATGCATCTTTTTCATCTGTAGAATTTGGAAGCTATTTTCTCCCTGTGTGCTGCTACTTTCCCCCTTTATTTGATTGAGGAACAAATGGAACTCTTGTTCTTTGTTTCCAAGGCCAGAGAAAGCTGATTGGGCGGCAGGTTCAGGAAACGCCTCTATATGCGCACTTCAAAGGATGGTGTTCCTTCCCCAAGGCATGACACCAGGGCTCCCACTTAATGAAATCCAAATGTTGCCAATGACAGATACGACAGAATCTTATATATTATAGAAAAATATTTATTATGTAACAACTTCAATTAAAATTAGGTATAAAATATGTAAATATTTCAGCATTGGAGATATCCAAGTTCAAACCATTAAAAGAACTGTCTAAACTCAGTGTCCTTGAATTGGAAAGATAAATCCTTAGAGGCCATGACTTGATCGATGTAGGTTACATAATCCAGTCCACAAGAAAAAAAAGTGCAATAAGAGACCTCAGATTATGTGACAGTTAAAAATTTAAATAAAATTCTCACAATGCTATGATTATAGTCCGTTATCCATGCGTGAATGTATCAGTGTCTGCGTGCCAGGTGCCTCCGTTTTGCTTTGTTGTGCTGTTTTCTCCCACCTTCCCTGCGCGCACAGTAATACTTTGTCACGACTTGTGTGCATTTTTCGCACTTGACTGTGCAGCACCAGTGAAATTTGCAGTTGCAGCTGCTGACGACCTCAGTGCGCTTCTCCACAACTCTGAGGCCGCATTTATAGCACAACCTGCGGCAGCTCTTTCTCTCCCACTGGGGCAGGTTCTTGTCGCCTTTTAAGCACTCTCGCCCCTCAGTGCCAAGGACTCCGAGGCTCTGGTTCTTGACGCAGTAATTTGGAGAATCTTCCAGGTATATTAGCTCCGTTCTAGCGATGCTCCGGAATGTATGCGCAATGGCTCCTCGTGTGTCTGCGCTGTTGCCCGCCCTCACCGGCTTCTTGTCCATTTCCAACTTCTTAGCATGTTTGTACTTTGTCTTCAGGTAGTTGCCCACCTCTCTGAAGTCTGCCAGCTGCATCCAGCAGGTTTGTATGCTACAGCTTCCAGACACCCCATGGCACTTGCAGGCTCTCCTCATGGTCGCTTTGACTGCCTACCAGGAGAATGAAAGTTGTTATTGATTTTTGAACGTGCGTAAACGCAGCTAAACAGATAGCATGGCCATCGCTGGCTTGATTTATCAAGAAAAAAATATTCAAAAATCATGGGTGATGAGTAATGAAATTAGATCTTACCAGTCTGCCTGCCTCGTTATTGTGCAGGTTGACGGCTGCGCGTGAGTCGTGTCCACCTTCCAACGCGTCAACAAACCGTTTGGAGATCTTCTCGCCAAACGCCGAGTTGTCGCTGCAGCCTCCCCAAATCCATCCTCTACCCCCTGAAAATGAAGAACAGGAAGTTGTGATCATTTTCGGATAGTTTAGCTTAACAATGTACAAAGCACTCATGTATGTAGCCTACCTGTCTGACCAATGCGGGAGTCATCACAGCCGCAGTTGTCGAAGTCCCCCATACTGCAATTTTTCGTGAGCGTGTACATCACCCCGGCGGCGCTGATGGCGTGGACAAATGACGTTTCCCTTGTGGCTACAAAACGTGACAGACAAGGTTTTACAGGGCTATTCAAGGTTGTTCCACTAATGCGTAAAAGCTGCCCTTAAGGGGTTTTTACGCGTGCGTTTCAGGGAAATCTGACACGCAAACTAATAAAAATATATCATGCTATAAATGCAATTTAGGTTTCCGAATCTACTTAAGAGTTCTTACCACTTCGGAGGCCGTTGTGTGTGGATAACTGCAGCGTACTCTCTGGACAGTTCCACCTGTCCCAAGCGAACTGATTCTTGCACTCTTGTATTCCACTCTGTGCGCCAACTTGCACACTGCTGGCATAGGTCAGAAAGGCCTTGAAACAAAAAGCAAAAGTTGCTGTTATTGCATTCAACAAAAAAATAAATAAATAAAACAACCGCTTAATCAGGAATTGTGTTCGCTTTCAAAACAAAATCCATTATGTTATAACAAATTAGATTTGTGTGCCCTAAAAAGACGTTTTACGCACGGCACTTTCCGAAATAACTACACAATAAAAGTACCTTTGGTCCTGTCATGAGGAAATTGTTCACTGTCCTGTTGAGAGAAAACAAGAAATCAACATTACCATCAATGTATACAAAGTAAACACATGTTTATTTTAAAAGCTATTCTTTCAAAAGTAAACGGCAATTACCATGATGATGCAAACTGAAAATGACAGAGCACGTTCAGAGCAAAGGTTGAAATGAGATTCATTGGTCCCATGGCAGCTGTTGTCCAAGCGGAGGCCCGTTCACTGTATTCCAGATGTGTGTACCAGGACGAGGGGGAGAGGCAACTGATGCGACCTCACGCCACACGGATGATATTTATATGGGATTGCCCCTTTGATTGACAGATTTGTCCTGCAGGTAACGTTTCCCTGTGAAAATGCGTCATCGCCAACATTAATTGCCACGTCCTATAGACAAATAGGAGCCGTCGGTGCATAAGTGCACTTCAAAGAAGTGACACAGACATTTAAACAGCCCCTCATTCACTCACCTGTCGTTCTCAGGCCCTGATGCTTATATGCTTTTCCCACGAATTTCAACATGTGTAGAATAAAACCGGGTAATTGAGCGCAGCCGCAGATTCAGTGAGACTCTGAATTCATGCATCATGTTTAATAAAATACAAAGTTGATCACATCAAAATGAATCAGCATGTTATTGTCATTATGCACACTCAAGGTTACTCCAGAAACATACCGTTTATTATAAAGAAGAACTGAATCACTACAAAAGATATTAAATGCACTATACATTTTTTTAACCAAATTAAGTCATACATGCAGGAAATAAAGATGCTTCGCGGAGGTATTCTTGTTCTGTTGAAGCGTTTGGGAAATGGCACCGGTGTCCCAGGGGGACACAGTAACTACAAAGCTTTAAAGCTTTTCATTGGTGAGCCCATATAGTCATGTAAATACTGCCTCACACATTGGCGAAATTGGCATCGTCGTGATAATAGGATAATAGATGTTTTCCCGGGAAACAACTTGGTGTGAAAACAGTCTGGTATTTACAAGGTCCAAACACAGAGTTGCCTTTGTTTTAAACATTATATTTAGACTCTGTTTTTATGTGATAAATTTGATATTAACTTGTAACAATCCCGGATAATCCATTTAGTTCAGCCACTTTTATTTATTGGTTTCCCCACACGTGTGCTAATATTTGCCACCGTCAACAGTCATCACACCAGTTTCTGTCATTTCATACTAATCGTGATTTAATGTGAGAGAAATCACCAAGTTGGTGATTAACATGGCTATTTTCCCCCAAATTAAATCGTAGACATTCGTCAAATCCCTCTTAAGCCACTCAAAATCCTTTAAAACAACAATTCACTCAGTGTGCTGGACAATAGCCGGGTGGTTGGGCGAGGCCTTCCACACAATGGAGGAACTCTACGGGTGAGGATAATCCTTACTAATTAGATATTACCCACATTCATTTTCCAGCAAGACTGAAACCTACAACCCTTCAGCACCAGTCTGAGAATCAGTCGTGGATACTTAATTTGTAATTTGTGCTTAAGTGAGTGCTCCTTTAACGGTTTAATTGGTTAATAACAGCAGACAATAGTTTTCTTTGCAGATGGGCGTGCGTCTACATAAGTGCGAGATCTCTCATAAACATCGAAACTGTCAAGAACATATCACGTGGGTTGTTATGCCGTACTTTGCTTTATTTGATTTAACATTTCGGTTCATTTAGCGGGTTATTTCTCAAGACAATAATAATAAAATAAACTATATGCCAGATTATAGGCTACTGTAATTTGTTTGGCAAACATGGTTTAGGTTACTTATGTTGTCATAATAGGCAATATAGGCTAAAATGCAACAAAACAAATCTAGGTTCAGGGTTTTCTTTCATTTTGAACGGTTGACTCATGACAGTGAGCTTATTGAGTTCAGCTGTTCTTGCGGTATCACACAAGTAGTTTCTACAGGGGATTATATTTAAACACATTTCAAACACATTAGAGCGTCCAGGGAGTGTTGATTTATGGGCTGCAGTGCGAAGTGAGAAAAATGGAGCAATAAAGGCTCAGAAGGTGACAGGTTTGACAGGCCAGGAGTGGGTGGCAGGAGTGGAGACGCCAGTCAGCAAGCGCCAGAGTTTATGGCAGCAAACGTGTGATAACCTATTTTCCTAGGCCACATGTGGTAGCTAATGGAATTCAATAATAGGTCTAGTAAAAATTTTTAATACAAGAAAATATTCTCATTATATCTTGATCCTGCTGAGATAAAAAAAAGAAGAATTACACCATTCATGCTTCAACTAAACTGTTGATTTGATCAAAACTAAATTTTTCAGTGTTCAATTAAATGAAGCATAGACATCTACTATATGTGTATTTATTTATTTTTTTCTGTTAAACCAATGTTTTATCTTAAAATTTATATGACATTTTCCAAGTCCCTGACCCCCTTCTTATCATTGAACAACCATAGACAAAGTGGATGCTTGCAAGCTGGCTTTGCCAGGGCAATACAAACACTTTTTGTTGCCATCTTTTGAGTGGGGTGTTAGTTTGGGGCCTCACAATAACACTGTTATTTCTTCATGAAATTATGACAGTTATTGTAAGTTGTTCTGTTATTGGTTGCCAAAACGTTTAACATAGGCCCAATGAAAATAGCATCACTATCAACTGATAACTTTAAGGTAAAAGCAATTGTATGTGATGCCATTTATATTCAAGAAAACAACATTTAAGAGTCTACTTCAGCCTCCAACTAATTTAATGTTTATTAAGTAATTATTTGTTCACTAATGCAATTAGCGAATAACAGCAAGTTAGTCTCTATACACATTTCAACTATATGATTTCAATAAAGTTGTGGTGCTTAAAGTATAAATAAAAACACAATTAACATACATGATTATATGTGTTTTGGAAAAGGACTTATAAGTAATGAGAGAAGACAATGAATGATGCATTTAATGGCTAACTATCAGGTTTGATTAGGTTAAATCCATTCATAAAGTAGCTTAGTTCCTCATTAATATTAGCCATTTATTGTCATACACCCTGAAATATTGGCCTTTTTTGGCATTAAAACTAATTAGATCTCTAAAACCTGATCTAACAGATGCTTGATGCATGCAAACGTATTTATTTTAAGGCAATCCATGCATGATTGATTACATGGATTTATGAATTTATTCCCTTACACATTCATATAAATGAAAGATCAAAATACACTGGACAGATGTTTCCCCATGTCTTCATATTTATTTCTTAAAGAAACGTAAAAAGTTTATTAAGAAAACATCCCACATGTGTTGACTTTGATTGATCCCACGTCTGTTGACAACTCCCACCTACCCCAAGCCTGGATGCCTGCCTCTCTCTCTGTGCTACATCACTACACCACTCCCCAGTTTGGCAATATTGGAGACATGTTAGCTAGAGGCTAACAGTGCAAGGCAGGCACCCAGGCGGAAGTTTTATATGGTGGTAAGAGAGCCCCATGTGAGGATGCCAAAGACCCTTATAGCACCCCAGGGAGCTCATGAGCACCCTTTTCTGAACACAACATAAGAGACGTCAATACTGTAATAATCAAAAGAAAGTGCTTTTTGCTGCAACATCTCAGGTCCTTCTCGGCGCTGAAGTCAAGGTGTGGCATCGCCTTTCCTCTCTTGCTCAATGGCTGGAAAAGAAAAGAAGAAATACACTGTTGGAAGGCTTGTGCTAAACAGAATATTTTAGAGGGCGCAGCTTTTCGATTAGCTGGACATCATGCTTATCTTGCAACTATTTGTTTTTGCTGCTCTGCTTGCTGAGCATGTGTGAAAGTAATGATGAGTAGGGAATGACAGGAGAATTGCTGCAGGCGAAGAAGGACTCAACTGCTCTGCAAAACACACAAACAAAGACACACTCAGGGTACACTCACTCTCTTTGGTGGGCAGAGGGTTTTTCTCTTTTGTCTCTGTCTTCTTCAGCTTTGTCTTGTCGAAACGAGCGATCTCAGTCATGTCAGGCTTGTCAGACATTTTGGCTGTGAAAAATGAGACAGGTGCTTGAGCAGAATGCTTTGACCTTTCCTGTCAAGCATCGCTTTGGCAATACGGCTTAACACCACACACACATTTACATTGAAATTTAAAATCCTAATTTAACAAGTCAGCTTTTTTCTTTTTTCTCTGTCTGATGTGTCACATGTTTTATATGTGGAAGTGACTACACCTAAAGGGAGTGGCTAGAACATGTGCAGTGCAGACTCCGTCCACATGCAAGCCTGTGAGTGGCGCTCACCTCCCACACATGCTCTGTCTAGATTTCTGCTTCTCCCACATGTGTATGTAGCTAGCATGTGCCTGCTTTTTACTCCGCCGTGTTCTCTCCTTTGTCTCTCCCTTTCCCCTCTCTGAAGTCTTTGTTCTCCCCCCTCTGTATGTCTGTCCTCCTCTGCATCCCCCCTGCAGCCCTAAGGATGCTATAATGCTCCACAAGCTCCACTGCAGTCAGACCCAGTCTCAGGTCTGACTAATCCATCACATCCATCACAGGCTAGCCCAGTCATGCCTGTTTGAACCACAGCTCTTGTCTGAGACAATAAAAGCCCACATGTCTGCAGTAGATCAGACGCAATCTAACTTTTGGCCTTATAGATCAGTTTTACATGTTAGATCTTCCGGGAAAAGATTTTGAAGTGTCCATTTTTTCTTAAACATAGCAGTCTGAATCACTTCAGCAAGATATGCTTTGGTATCAACAGCAGGAGTCACATTCTCAGCCTTTTCAATTCATTAATAAACCTAATCATATAAAGTCTATATTAATGCTGCCATAATCATGAGCCACAATAGCCATTTTTCACAGCATTTCCCTGCTGCCAGCAGCAGCCAGCTTCTGCTCATCCAGCCACACCCCAAGTCCTTTGTTTGAATCCTGATAAAACAGCCAGAAAAACACAAGAATAAAGACGAAAGAGTAACGAGATGAGGGTTTCTTACCAACGTTTCACCCGGCCGTAGGCTGGAATCCACCCGGGGAGAGAGTAAGCAGGGATAGAGATGCAGAGATGGAGGCAGGAGGGCGACGCGGAAGCTGAGGCAGACTGCCGGTGTTAACGTGCCTTCCTGCATCCAGGGTGCGGGTATAAGAGGGAGGGAGGGGAGAGAGCGGGCGACTGAGAGCGTGGTCAGCCTCCCTGTGTCATTAATATTAATATTCTCAGAGGAAAAGAGGAGAGAGAAGCAGTCACTGATAGGGAACAGCTGTTGATGTGGATAATGTGAAACTGATTATGATTAATTATTAACATATTGCATGTATTATATATTATTCTATACAGTATGTGCTGAGTGACAGATACTGGAAGAAACATTTATCCATCTTTATAGTGATTCTTATTGGTTTGTGAGAAATTACATATAGTGTAATGGTTGATCTCTGGTTTTTGTGGAGACAAGTATTTCCTAGAAAGGCTCAATAAAAAATGATTATTTATGAGGCCGCATGATGCTTATGTTTTCTGGCAAAGCATATTTATGGACAAATTTTATTGTTGAGAAGTTTTTTGATATGATGATATGAATTAAATACAATTTGCATACAAACAATTCAATATACAGGAAATTACTTAATGAACAATGCTCAGGTGTAAATATTCCTAATTCTCATATTTCAGTATTTTTAGTTTGACTTTTTAAAATTTTATTTAAATTTTTCATTTATAAACATACTGATATAACATCGTTATAAATATCACACATTTCTAAAATATAATTTCCTTTTAGGATTTTTTTATTAAATAATTTTCCATTCAATCTTATTTAATTCAATTTCATGTATATATATATAAATTTTTATATTTTCTAATAGTAACATTTAGCTTTTGCTGCTGTTAATCTGCAGGTTTTTAATTAATACTTTCATGAATGTGAGACATAAACTATATTTTAATGAGAGCCACGTAGCCTGCAGGTAGTTTATAAAGTCAATCTATTAAACTTATAAAAAAACAGAATAGTTCTTCATACAAAATCTATTCATTTGCTTATGAAAGAACAAAATAAAAGAAAGAAACTTTAAATTACTTTTATTTACTACTAAAAGTAGTACTTTTAGGGTACTTTTACTTAGAGTAAATTATAAATGTGATAAATATGATGATAAATAATATGCTAAGAAATTAGAGCAATAGAAATTTGCAGATATAAATGTTTTGTCTACAGGGTTGAGAGTATCAACCTCTTTTAGTTTTCTAGTGATTAAACTTAGAAAATATCTTTGACTCACCAGGCTTCTCCATTTTTGTCAGTGCTCATGACTGACTCCAGCTGGGAGTTTCTCTGTGCCAGTTGGAGAGAGTTTGTTTTTCTAGTTGGACGATGACCAAAACACCCACATCAAAGCTAGCTAGAAGCAGACTTTTGGGATGGCCTCCTTAAAATCCTAAACTCAACCCATTAAAAAATGAATGGACCACAAAGCATTACAAGAGAAGTTGGCTGATTCTAACAGGAACAGAAGTTAAAACAAAACCCACTGGATTTATTGCAGAAAGCTGCTGATAGCATCTGGTCTTTGTGTGCATTATGGTTTGAGGGCCAGACATCTCTCCGAAACCTGAAGCTGCATCTTTAACTCACAGTTGAAATATAGATCATACATTTATTCTGTGCCAGACCGCTTGATATTCCAAGAGTTTGTCTAAGTACTTTTACCACAGCTCCACTATTTAGCTAGTCATGCTAACTGCAATGTAAATGCAGAAAAATGGCAGATCCCCTCTGATAGTTCATAGAAATATACATAAACCAAATATTGAAGACAAGGCAGGTTTATTTGTATAAAACACTTCATATACAAGACAATTTATGTGCTTTATGTAAGAAAGGCAAAGCATTACAACAAGATGCAGAAGAGACATTAAAAAGGAAAAGTAAAACAAACAGAAGAATTCGAATGAATTGGAAACATAAACTAAAATAGAGAAACAGGTATACATAGAGCAATACAAACAGACGTCAACAGGAAATACATCATCATCATTTTCATCACCGTAATAAATGTGACTGATTAAACAAGAGTTTAAAACAGACTCATACCAGTTTAGAACAATGCTTTTCCTGATGGGGAATTTTTTTGAAAGACAGCTATCATAAGCCCCTGTTCAGTCCAGTCAACTAATGGGAGTCCCTTTGGTAATTTATTTTTAAAAAAGAGGGGAAAGTTGCCTATTTCTGAGATGGAGTGTACCACATGGAATATTCAATCCATCCTTTGTTGTATGTACAATAAAGTAACGTGTCTGTGAAGTGTTTACCTTAAATTTCACAAAATCTCAAACACATTACAGATTAGTTTGTAGTTGGCTCTGTGTGAATAGTGTTAGATTGTCTTTTGTGTCCGATGAAGCATCTCATAATCACGTCATGCCCTATTAAAGTGGTGAGATGTAAGGAGCTCATGGTCCTTTGCTGACATCATGAAACCTGCTGGTCTTTGCTCTTTAATCGTCCCAGAGGTACGATTACAGCCTGCTGATGGCAGCTGCTGAGGAAATTCGTCTCAGAAAAGAAAGTTCATCTCAGAGCAGCATGACTCACCATGACCTCAGTTACTGAGAAATGATCAGACAGTTAATATAAAAATATACCCCCCGCACACCACCCACCCACTGTGGCAAAGATAACATTTACCTCTGAAGTTTCTTTTCTTCATCAAGAGTGAATTAAAGGTTTTATTTTTTTTAACTAATTAAAAAGTATTTCAGATGTTGAAGTTTCAGATGTTGAAGAATATTTCTATGACAT
>JAVQJG010066740.1:0-12146 GCA_036024015.1 Craterocephalus amniculus | reverse complement strand
GCGGTGGGGACCTGCCCCAGGTGGAGGAGTTCAAGTATCTTGGGGTCTTGTTCACGAGTGAGGGAAGGATGGAGCGGGAGATCGATAGGCGGATCGGTGCGGCGTCTGCAGTGATGCGGACTCTGTATCGGTCCGTCGTGGTGAAGAGGGAGCTGAGCCAGAAGGCAAAGCTGTCAATTTACCGGTCGATCTACGTTCCTACCCTCACCTATGGTCACGAGCTCTGGGTAGTGACCGAAAGAACAAGGTCGCGGGTACAAGCGGCCGAAATGAGCTTCCTCCGCAGGGTAGCCAGGCTCTCCCTTAGGGATAGGGTAAGGAGCTCGGTCATCTGGGAGAGGCTGGATGTAGAGCCGCTACTCCTCCGCATCGAGAGGAGCCAGATGAGGTGGTTTGGGCAACTAGTCAGGATGCCACCTGGACACCTCCCCCGGGAGGGCACGTCCCACCGGGAGGAGATCTCGGGGTAGGCCCAGGACACGCTGGAGGGATTGTATCTCTCGGCTGGCCTGGGAACGCCTCGGGATCCCCCCGGATGAATTGGCGGATGTGGCCGGGGAGAGGGAAGTCTGGGCTTCGCTGCTCAAGCTGCTGCCCCTGCGACCCGACCCCGGATAAGCGGAAGAGGACGGTACGGTACGGCGACGTGCATAGACTTAGCTGTAATAGCAGTCACGTGACTCATGAAAAACCCCCGCACTGCGCTGTCATGTCTCACCACAGAACAGGCAGCAATCAGCAGCATGTGGATGCTGCACATACATGTTTCTCTGAATGTTTTAGGGTTAGAGAGAGCGTGATGGGAACAAACAGCATGATACGTAAATGCTTAAATAATCAAGTTATAGTCTTAGTAAATGTTGATGCTGTAAGAGTAGACTGAGACTAAAAACTGTCTTTAAATCTGAGCAGATCATCTTCCAACAATCTTTTCCAAATCTTTTCAGTCCTCAAAGGTATGGGTGGTATTACACGGTTGTCACTGGCGATTCATAAAGCCTGACAGGCTGATCTGACTAGTGACATTTGGACACTGATTACTGTTTCAGCAAAGATTCTGATCTGCTTTTAAGTGGCATTAAGTAGTTTAGGTATAAGCATTTGTCACTTTATTACAGAAACAGAAATACAATCTGTACACTTTAATAGATTAATTTTGGACAATTTGTTTTATATATTATTATATACTATGTTCAGCATTATATACTTGGTTTTCCTGCAGGAAGAGCTGCATTTGCAAAATGTGTCATTTAATAGACATGAATGCTGTTTAAGGGGAAGTATTTTAAATATTTAGAATACAGTACTAGAATTAGGCAATGTAACAGAATACGATACAAAATACATTTTAAAGTGGGTATTCAGTATTCTGTACCTAAATGGAAGTATTCTCCCCAACACTGCTCTAACTATGGAAATACACTGTACAACTGCAGCCATATGAAATTACAGTTTGTACAATTGTTTGTGGAAAACAAGTTAGACACTAGAGTGGGCAGAAGACATTTCAATAAGGTTATCAATCAATTTTAAAACACACAGCTACATGAAGATGGAAATTAATTTAATAATAAAATCAGAAATATACTCTCATTTGACCCCACTATGGTGAGAGTTAACTTCTGGTTTATCTCAAAATATTTTTTGTGTTTATTTCTTTCTTAATTACACAGTCTATACTTAGAAAAAAGAACTATATGATTTGTGCATTGAAATCTATAATATGAACAATCTGCCCAATCTACCCAGCAACTTGGAGATGTGTCCCATGGAGATAAGTGAGCTACACTGCAAAACTTTGAAAAGATACCATGAACAGTCAGCTTGTTATTAGCAGCTTCATAAACATTCATAAATCAATAATTCATTTATGCCCTTCAATTAGTATATGTCAATATATCTACTTTAACTTTTTCACTTTCACTCTCGCTCCACTCATGAGAACAGACAGGGGAAAGAAGAGCCTCCCACAACAGGCTTCCTCTTTATCTAGAAACAGCACAATGACTTGTGAGAGCGCAGACAAGTAGACGCTGCTAGTTATCACAAAACTAAAATGAATTGGAATTAATGGAGCCAGCATGATAACAGAGTCTCCAGAAGTCCCATAACAAAGCTAGCTCCAGACACATTGTCCTTGACCAAAGATGATTCAATCAAGACCCCCCTGCAGGCTCTTACAGTGTAAGACAGCAGCCAGAGGTCCAGTGGCTCATATGAATGGGAGGCAAATTAAAGGTAAAATTGAACCTCTGACCCCAACAGCGAGGCAGTCTGGTGGCTCTGGCGAGCTGCGGGGGATCTGTGCTGGCATGGTTTGGATGTCCACGTTCCATCTGAGGGAAACATCACTGTAATTCTCTAAGTTGTTCTGAGTTTTTCCCAAACATTCAACAAAATTTCTGTCATGATGATCTAATATGACAATTACGGAGGCTCCTTTTGTAGGACAAAAGCAATCAATAGATGATTTGATGAGCGTGAAAATAAACTAAATCTTCTGCCATGGCATTTTCCGCCATCAGACATCAACCTGACATCATTCTCTGCCATCAACTTTCCCCAATGTTGTTGAACCATTAAACCATTAAACATCTGCACTAGGCAAGAGGAGGCCCACCACATAACTATGAGACTAAAGGTACAAGAAAGAAAGAAAGAAAGAAAGACAGGATAAACAAAGAAAATAAGGACAACCTTCCTTTAACATGCCACTGTGCATGAGCCAGTTGAATTTATTTTTTAAAAAGGAAATGTTTAAATAAAACACAGAAGAATTGGACATTTTTCTGAGATGAAGTGAACGCAGACAGACGTGTTGTAATTCTAACTGAAAAACATGTTGTAATGCCAGGGTTGCACAGATTGTTCAGCAGACTGCTGGAATTGCTGGGTCTTTAGTTTGACCAGTAGTTCAAGCTTTCTGACATGATGCCTTTTTTTGTTATTTTTAATTTTCATGTTTTAACTGAACTGGGAATATCTAAAGCTGCAATTTATCAGCGAAAGAGGTTTTCTATTGAGGAATGTATTAACTCATGTCATCCAATGCTTTAGGTCACAGTTTCCCAATGTGCCATTTCAACGGGCCATTTCTCTGCTTCATAAGACCCATAATGAGTTAATATAGCAGGAGTACATTTATGATCACTTCTTTCAGTTTCAAAACATTGTGAGCAGTGTCTATCAGTCCCATCTGCACATTTTGAGTCCACTGTAAAAACGTCTCTGTGTGGGAGTGCTCAGCTAAAGAGATTCTGTATAGCAACTAGCACCATCTTCAGTGGTTGAAGAAGAATAGCACAAAGGAGAAGAAGAAAAAGAAAAGGCATGAAGATCTGTACGGATTGTAAGGACAGAAGTTCCTTATTAGAGGCTGATGTTGGAAGAGACAGTCTCACTGACTAAATTAAGTCTTGTGAAAAGGTCATGTTAGTGTTATCTAAAGGAGCTTTGGCTCAACCACACTGCAGTTTTCTGTATTAAAATGTCCTAGAATATTTTTGTGAGTCACTTTTTTTCCATTGACCAATCAAGCAAACTACTGTTGGTTTCCCCAACATAGCTATCTGTAAGTTATCTGATGTTTTTTATAAAATCCCAAAGAAACATTCAGTGACCTCCGGTGCATAATTTTTCATACTTTAACTGTTTCTGATATCTCTAAGTCAGTTGGGAAATGATTCAGCATGAGAAAGGCACAAGAAGCATGAAATCATTGATTTACTATCCCATGAAGCTAAGTGTCTCTGCACTCGTGCTTGCCAAAGTCATACAATATCAAGCTCTCTGCAGATTTTATTCTTACTAGCCTCTGGAGAAAAACTTGAAAAAGTCTGCTGACAATAAACAGAAACTTTAGTACTTGCAATGCATCTGTTGGCTCTGTGAAAAGTGTAGCATTCTTGCTCTGATGCTCCACTTTAAGTTCTGCTGTATTACATGAAAAGACTCTGGCCTGTTAAAAGACAAATGGCAGGGCTTGTGGCATTGCAGCTTTGTTCACTGTCTCCACAGAAATTCAATTGCAATTTCATAAACCAGAAGAGCAAGAAAACATTATTATAGAACTCAATGTTTCCTGAATGTGTATTTAGAACTATTCACCTTTGATTGGAATGAACCAGGATGAATGTTTTTACTGAGTCTAAACAGGGCCTTTGTTGTTATCCGCTGCTGATAGGTTGTCTTATCAGCTTCTTGTGCAACAAAATAAGATTTTTTTTCTTCTTTCCAAAGGGATAAATAATTTTAATTCAGCACATTGGTAATATAGAAGAGGAACTGCAGTTTGGGTAACATTTTAAACTTAAAGTAAAATGGACATGCATTGTTTACTACAAACATTTTACTTTTTTCCATTTCATTCTTAATTTCGTTTTATATTCAAGAATGTTTTTGTTCTGTATAATGTCCTGTCCTGAGAAAAAAAATTGAAAAGATATAAATCTATATATTTTTTAAAGAGTTTAATAATTTGGTAAAATGATTTCAAGTTAAATCACAATAAAATGCAGAAATAGATAATCAAAAATAGAGGAAATACAGGGATAAAATAAAGTATATATTAATGAATGATTGATAAATTATTAGACTAATAAACTAACTTGAAAAGTAAGTTCCATGCATACAGTTTCAAATTAAACCAATAATATATCAACTCATTCATTAATTTCATGCGTCAATTTTTGCATCAATTATTCTTTTTTTAAATTTCATTTTACCATATTTCATGGGATTATTCTTTAATATTTTGAGCTGTTTGTGAAGTCAGAAGTGTAGCTGTGGATGATATAAAATAATGTTTTCCATGGACTTTTGTTGCACCGGTCCTATGTGGGACACTGTTCGAAGACTGTAATAGTTTCTAGAGACACCAAATGAAGCAACTTAATATCCAGCACAAAAAACACATTTTTCTTTAAAGTTGGTGATAATTTGTTCGAGATATATTTTTTAAGAATTACATGGATTTTTTTCTAAAAATGTGATCATCAATAATATAGAGTCATTGGTAATAACCAATTAGACCTGAGATAAGACAGCAGCACTGAGCTGTTCACACAGTGACAAATTGGTGAAGTATGACGTTTGTAATCCTGCAAATATTCATAGCACCACCACGTCAAATTCAATGTTATGTGTTGTATCAGTCATATCCTTAAAACTAATATTTCCATCCAAATGGTAATCACTTGTTCCTTTTCTTGTGAGTAGTGAAAAAGTCAGTGTGTGCAACAATAAACACAACCTTGGCAAGCAGTAATGGGAGAGATTGATGGCAGGCAGACAGGCTTACAGATGAATATTTGATTATGGCTTTAGTATGGATGGACAAACACTTTCTTACTGTAGCTACTTTTGCATGACGCTGGAAACATTCCCCTAACCTTGCTGCCAACCTCTAGCAACTCTTAAATCTTCATGCATAGTTTCCATATAGCTTATTATGCTAATAGATAGGGGATGTTTTATTTGTCACCATCTACAAGGTTTTTGGTACTTTTAACGACAGCTTTAATGATTTTCCTTCTTTTGTTTACTCACCCTTATGCTGATTGACAAGTTGGAACACTTTCTTGATATTCATCATGTAGCCGGAAATAACGGGAGGTTTACCAATTTGGCTTTCCTGGGCTACAATGATGTTGAATAGAGCCCGGTGAAAAAGGTTCACAAAAACTTGTCAATATTCTTCCATACTGCTCGTCCAGCAGAGCGCGTGCCGCTTCGGATGCATTGGCAGGCACCCGCATCCAAGAAGTAAACAGGCTAACGGTTTGGGCTCTAGAAATATACTAAATGATGCCGTTGCAAGTAAATTATGGACGCTTCCGACACAGGACCCGCCGAC
Organism: Craterocephalus amniculus; assembly: GCA_036024015.1. NCBI lineage: Eukaryota > Metazoa > Chordata > Actinopteri > Atheriniformes > Atherinidae > Craterocephalus > Craterocephalus amniculus. Next base: position 6,292 of record JAVQJG010066740.1, on the reverse strand, counting down.
TGCATTGGACGAGCAGTATGGAGGAATATTGACAAGTTTTTGTGAACTTTTTTCACCGGACGCCATTAACATCGTTGTAGCCGAGGCAAGGCAAATCATAAACCTCCCGATATCTCCGGCTACATAATGAATATCAAGAAAGTGTTCCAACGTGTCAATCAGCATGAGGGTGAGTAAACAAATGAAGGCACATCATTCTGAGGGCGGAGTATTCCTTTAAAGCATGTATTTTGTTCTTAAATAATCATAATAGTCATGACCAAATTTCACATACAACAATATTTAGCATTGTACTTTTTGGCACCTGCTGCTAACAGCAAATCTATTTCTTGTTCATTTAATGCAACACTCTTGAACGATTGGTTTTATTATCGTAATGTGGTACAACATGGCAAACATGATGCTGTGAGAAAGAGATGAATTAGATTCTCAAAAAGTCAAATAGCATTGTGAATCTGTATTTAACAGCTTGAGGTCCCGTAATGACTGTTTTTCATGCCTATTCATTTTCTAATCTAAATTTGTCTCCGCGGAATACCATTATTTTCAGATAATAATGACTGATGAGAAAATTACAACCCAAAAAGACATGCTTGGAAGCTTGGTGAGCCATTTTCCATTACAGAAAAGAGGGAATGGGATAGGGTGGGCGGGGGGTGGTGGTGGGTGAGGGGACAAGTGCTGCACATTTGGAACAATGATGTCATTGGTTTCTTGAGTGCCTCTGAAAGAAGTCATAACCCTGCGCCACAAGGATTGTGACATGAAAACAGCTGTTAAGCTCGACATATTCCCTTTGTCTCCAATACTGATGAAAAGACTAAGTGAGAGGCTGTCGGGCCCACAAGGCACAGGCCTCATCAGCAAGATGCATAAGGTTCACTCAAAGATTTGCTTACAAGGAAACCACATTGTTTCAGACTGAGGTCAGCTGGGTATCATTTTTCCCCCTTCACTGAAAAACTTGAGGATTACAACCATACATATCAAAGAAAACACCAAATCCAGGCAAATCTTTAATCTATCTCCTCATTAGGTTGCTGAGTACGGGGGGATTCAACAATCACTTTAATTTTCAGATGTGAGTGTTTGAGTTTAGAGTAAATAAAGTACAAGGGCTTGTTCCCGACATGGAGACAAGTGGAGACACTTGACAGACTGATGATCGAACAATAATGGAGGTAAAGGAATAAACACCAGTTTGATTGTTACTCTGTTTATCACTGGGAGCAGCTTAAAAAGTGTAACCTTCCTGATTTATTTTTTCTTTCACAGCACACGAGCACAAAGAAGTTCTACGTCGCTCATAGTTGCTAGTAATTGCAGGGTTCTGTAATTTTCAGCTTTCCAATGAGTCATTGCTTTGAGTTGCCCCCTACTGCTACAAATGCACACTCAAATCCACAATACACACATACGCACACCACAAAGATACTAAAAAACATGAAATCAACTCAAGCTTACAGTATGGGGACACACATCCAGGAAATATCTCAGGGTTGGCAAGCAAACTAATTTGACAACCCTGGAAAATGTATGGACAAAATCAGCTCAGAAACCCCCGGAACATCGCAGGCAGGCCCATAATTGTTGGTTTCCCAAAATAATAAATGAGCTCCAACTGTCCACTGTGGATTCCCTGTGTTGTTAGAAGACCAATCAGCTGCCAAAATGGTGAGGTCATCTCCATTCAACAATTCTTGCAACACTTGGTATCACAAGATTTTTTCATAATTTCACTTCACAGTGCAGGAGGATAAGTGCAGCTGAGAGTGCGCACATATTTCTGTGCTCTTAAAATAAGTTACAAATGTGTGATGTTAGCATCTTCAGCTAACTGCCATCTCCTGTCTCTAAGCAGAGTAACATAGTTTATACCCTGTTAGAACTGTTTGTACAGGTTTAACATTGATACTGGTGTAGGCTATTTTTAGCTGAGCTATAGTTTTTCTAAACCTAGACCAAGTAGTTTTCTTGCTTTTTTTATGTGTGTATCTGTGTAAGTGTGTTAGTTACAGACTATGGATTTTTTAGCTAGTCAACTAAAAAATTAAGAGCTCTTCTTCTCAAGTCCTTACTGTTCTTCGGCTGCACAAACCACCAGGATATGTTTCTGTATGTTTCTTGTTTGGAATGTTTGTATTCTTTATTTTATATCAGCGAAAAAAACTGACTTTAACAAGCTTGGCAGCTTTCCAAAAGCTTTTCAACTGAGAGTGCAATGAGAATACATGAGCAAAAGGGGGAGATAGCATTTTTACTCTGTGCAAACGGAACACCATCAGTATTAGAGTGACTAAAATTTGCAGTTAAATATACATACATTATGCATGTATACATACTGTACAGGGGTGGAAAAAAGTTTTCGAACACCCATAAAAATGTGCACAATCAAATTAAAGAATTTTAATGGCTTTTTTCAGGTTTTGTGGTGTATTTTCGCTATGAATATAAAAAAGAAACTGCATTTGAAGACCTAATATTGATTCTTAATGCACTATGTTGAACATGTAATTTGAACATGTAGCTATTTAAAGTTTTATTGTTTTTCATAATTTTGCATGCATTCTATTCTATCTTTTGCATATGATGTAAAGTGCTTTGGTACAATCTTCTTGTTTTAAATGTGCTAAAAGAAAATGGACTGGAAGGGATTAGATTTTTTACCAAATGCATGGGATGTCCGAAAACTTTTTACCACCACTGTAGATATGTATGTATCTACATATATATACATATATGCTACAAGTGAAAAAAACAGCTGAGGGTGTACAATGTCAGACGTTTGTCAAGTTTGTTGTTAATGTGTAGGGTTGAGTAGCGAACCTGGTACCTTTAAGGTGAATTCTAAAACTGTCATGTAAAAGACAATGGCAGGTAGGAGTTAACATACAGAGCAAATTACAAAAGTAAAGAAATAATTCATGCAATAAAAAAGTCAAAAGTCTAGAATCAAGTCTTGTTAGCACTACTAGGTACTTCCCATTTTCAGTGCATGATAATCACACACCCTGTGCTAAAACAAACAAAATTGCAGTGGGCATGACTCCAGGTATTTGCTGGGTAAACCATGAAGTTATCTAGTTTCAAATGCAACGTCTACAAGTTGCATAACAACTCACTTGCAATATCCATTTTCATCATGTTTAGTAACCACCATCTGCAGGTTATAACCTGCATTTCCACACATGTTAACATGTAGATTGTCTAAGCATGCTGACGTAGCATTTTTATCTCCTAGCTGCTTCTAATTTCCATAGTCATAAAACCGGTTCAACCATCAACATGTCCTCAAGTTTGAAACAAATCATAAGTCAAACACTATGTAACTATGTATTCATACAACTTAAAATGTCCTGGAACTGCTTTCTGGCCTTTGTTCAAATTACATTCAGTGAATTTGGGGGGGGGGGACGGGCCTTATTTTGTCAAATTTGTGAGGATAAGTAATGCAAATGGACACTCACCTGAGTTGTGCTACTTTTGGTCCATGGTAATAAACATTCGGAGTCGAAGGGAGACAGGGTTGAAGGGAGAAGTTCAGGAAAAGGGTTTGGAACAGGAGAAGACGAGGATTCTTCTCCCTCTTTAGTGCTCCTAAACAACAACAGCAAACATAAATAAGAGCGAAAACTCCTAAATAACAGCATGAAACAAAAGTTTTGTTTAACTGAACAAAAGATGCTTAAGTTGACAAAGGATTAGCAGGTTAACAGGTTTAGCCGAATTTCCAAGGATCTAAAATAAATCCAATGTCATACAGTCATACAATGGCCTTAGTTAAGAGATCAGTCAAGCAGAACATTTGTTGCTTTCAGAGATTTATTTATTTTTCAAAGCAGATTAATAAATTATATCACTATTTTGTCTGTTTTTCAGGTCATAGTAGGACATATTGATTCTGCTGATGCCATTGTGCTGCGAAGTAATGAATCAGGTGATAAACTGAGAAACACGCTGCTGTCTATGCATGGATCCATCCTGCTCAGAACTAACCAGTGACACACCCCCCGGCCAACAGACTTTTGATAAAACTGCAGATAACGCACATGGGAACAGCCACTGATTTACTGAATTACTGCTCATATACAGTACTGTAGTGCAAACTGTATTGTATAGTAGTACTGTATATGAGCAGTACTACTCAGGAAAGGAATTTGTGTTCCTTAGCGATGAAAATATTCTCATAAGCTGAAATATGATAAACCCACATGCCTTAACAGCACCACAGCTTAAATATACTTATGATAAAATGTTTGCCAGTGGCCAGGATGGATGTTTAGTCTCTTTTTCAAACTTGAAATCTACTCAGTGTGTTTTTGTGTTCAACTAAAAAACTCAGCCATGCTGATTTTACTTGATAATAATACAAAAAAAAGTCGTTTTTTTCACACCTGCAGATTAGAGATCCTGTTCTCTGAAGGGATCATTTCCTCACTTCTTTCTACTAATCCAAAAAGTGGTTTCACTCAATTAAACATGTTTATAGACATCTGTACAAGGTTAACGGATTAAAACAGGTACATTGGAATTAATTTGCATGTCCCTGAGTCACGTAAGTAATGAAATATTACTCTTTAAACATAACGTAAACTTTTGGTATAAAAGTTCAAGTAGAAATATTTTCCTTATTTATGACATTTTTCTCCTATTTAGCATACCTCTTCTACATTCACAGCAACTTTAAGACCATTAGGTCTAAAGTTTTATTTATAAAAATTATTTCATTACGAAATGTTAAATCTAAATGTTATATATTAAATTTAAATGTTTAATATTAAATCTAAATGTTTAATATTAAATCTAAATGTTATATATTAAATCTAAATGTTATATATTAAATCTAAATTTTATTTATTAAATCTAAATGTTTGATCCTATACCTAATTGTTCAATCTTTATCTTAAATAGTATATCTGAATGTTCAATAAAATGACTCCACCCCTTGAAACTTCAACCAATACACAAACAGAGACTCATGGGCGTGCACACACAGACACACATTCTTGTTTTTGCCCCTAGTGGGGCCCTCCAGTTTTTTGATGCTTTATGGGATCCACCCTTTCCAGTGGTGCTACACTGCTTTAAAAAACAGGGTTGGGTTTAAAAAAAAATCACAAACGTTAATATCACTTCAGTTTAACATCACTTCAGTTTAACAAACTCTTAAAGTTTTGCCCAAAACGGAATTTGGTCACTTGTGGGCCCAGTTTCTAGTATTGCCGACTTGTGAGGCCCATTCACATACACACATAGATATCAAGTTTTTATATGTTAATGGGGCCTAAGGTTCCTGTCTGCAGATCCTGATACCAACCTTAGTTATTAATTCTAGTTTCCTCATTTTGGACAAAAATTGTTGTTTGTCATGGGATTAAGCTAATTTCTAGATGAACAGTCTGCACTCAAATCTTTTAAGTTACAATCTCAGCATAAACCTTTATGTTAACCGTTTTACTTACGGAGTAATTGAAACTACTTTAATTGGACTGAACCTATGTCCTGTTTACACACTCTTTTTTTCTCAGTGAAATTTAAATATATTTAAACAAAGGAAATAAACATATGTCTCTAGCACATCTGTGTTCAGGCTTTAATTTGAAAAAAAAAAAAATCAATAAGAACTGAGAAATGCGTCTATTTGTAGGCCAGTGGACAGCCATAAAACCTGAGTAAACCCCTACAATAACAAAAGGTTACAACAGAACACACCAAAAAATGACACATAAAGATCCTACCTCTAAATGTTTTGGTTTTACCTCAGTCCCATAAGGTGGTTTCTTACTACATTTTTCTTCTCAGGGCTGTAATGCGATTTTTAACATAGTATTTAACTGCTTTCCAGTCTCTGTTTCTGAGAACTTGAGGTTCTGCAGTAATACAGCGCTGGCAGTCTTCTTTACCAGGAACCTGATTCCTTACAATAAATCTCAGCAAATGCTTATCCACTGCAGCAGACTCGTCTGGAGTCCAGCTTCTTTTGACAGCAGTTTGTTTTCCTGTGTATGCAAAAACACAAAGCATAGTCAGTTTTCTTTGGTAAAGAAACTTTAATCTTACTTCAAAGGAACGTATCATGCAAAATCCACTTTTTTAAGCCCTTAAATACCCGTTTTTGTCTTTTCTGAGTGTTCAAGCGTGCAGAAAAATGTAATTTATTCACTTCCGTTGCAGCATATAAATCTTATTATTCTTTTTTGGTCATATTTTTCAGTCCGTTTTGTTTTCACTGCTATCTATTACGTTTTTCTATCTATTACGTCGCTGTATTTGCTGCGGTTCCGCTAAATAT